>JASKGO010004327.1:0-84090 GCA_030556065.1 Holobus sp. GC000080
ATAACTATATAGTATTTAGTATAGCCTAGTAGCTGATAGGCGAAGTAAACAGAGCATATAAGCGAGACCGCAAATATCGTTTATTAATATCTACGGAATTAATTTGACGTTTGTTTATTCCCGTCGAGCAAAGCGATCGAGGCGAACAAAACGTGATAAATAATCGTCGCGCTGTTTTCTATAGAGGGAGCGCACTGTAAATCATAGACTTTTCAGATAGCAGTATATAGTGGCGGGCGGCGTATATGTGGTAAGAGCATAGGAAGAGAGAGCTCTTAACCATGCTCAATAAACAAGTTCACCCCTGGCTGCAATAACAGCTACCGGAATTCGACACCATTTTTCACCGGCCGCGTTTTTAACGATCGAAAGACGTTCAAATGTACACCGAGCGCACCATCATTATAACATATTTTCCTGCCTGCTATATACAACAACCACACTACACACTACTTAGCTTCTTACACATAAAAAAAAATCGAGGAAAAACTTGAAATTTTTTTTACAAAATTGAATTTTTTCATAAAGATTTTTTTTTGCAAAATTAATTTTTTGCTGTTTGTACAGAATCTGTGTGAATTGTATTTAAAAATAAATAAGGTAAAAGATGGGAATGCAAATTTGCATAATAATGAAAAATACCGAGTGGAGAACTAGAGATAAATTGAAATAGGAATTTAAATAATTCGAATATCTTGAATTGCGCACACAAACTCATTGATTCGTAATATAAATCAAAGTATCGCTCAGTGCTTAAAACTAATGAATATTCCATTAATGCCAACGGCGCGCCCGATTGTAAAACCTAATAAATAATGTATATTTAATAACCAACCCCCCGTATAATCATCAGCGGCTCGCTCGTTCGCTGTACGTCAAAAGTAAGCGCCGCCGCTATGCATTCCCTACTATACTACAACTGCCTCTAATACAATCCATTAAGTCGCACACATTTCGTAATAGTACAGATCCTGCCACTTGTTTCACAAGACTCCACTCATTTCCAATCCGTGCAAGGGTATTATAAATTTCCGCACGCGACCCCATCGTCTAAATACCGCGTCATAAATATTATGCGACCCTCGAAACAATACCGCACTCCTTTTCACTAAGGACTTAAGTGAAAATCTATCGACTGGCTTGTGAAGTACACTAAATGTCTGTACTGTACGTACTACTAAGTAATAGTAGCAGTACATACCTAGGGCATGTTATTGCGTGACTATTGCCATCGAACTCTGTACTATAATTACACACAAATCAAAGTATGGTCCTCATTATCCTTTAAGTAGTTTCTCCTCATTTTTTTTTGTTGTTGCCTTGCCTGCGATCTATGTTATTTAATTTTATTTTTGTTTTAAACGAGATTAAAGATTAATCGATAAAAGAGCACTCGACCGGCAATTAGCCTTGCTTGGGTGTCGTTCGTCGCATTAAGACTCATTAGTATGCCTCATTTTCGTCTAATCTACATATTTCCTTGGAATGTTTACGAATTGCGTGATACTGTTTTCGGCCGGCACTTAAAAATGCATCAATTTCTATTACAAATTAGTCCTTTTTTCACCAAAAAAAAAATCTTTAGGTTTCGTTTTCCTTTTTGGTTAAATGTTGAATTGATTGCAATTAAAAATAGAAAATGTTCATTTAAATAACTTACCTTTGCCGTTAAGAAGTTGGATCCTTTTCTTGAAAGTGATAGATGGGCTGTAAAAAAGGAAAAATATATTAAAACTTTGAAAAAGAATGTAAAAGAAATATTTTTCTATTAAATTCACTGTTTAAAAAAAAATAGAGAAAAACATTTTTTTCTTTTTTCTATTGGATAATTATTATTGTCTTCCGGCGCCTTCACATTCAACTTCTAATGCTTATCCACAACAAGAAGTATTTATAAAAATATAAAGTCTTGAGCACTTGATATTTACAAAAAAAAAGACAGTTAATAAACAACAAATAGATATGAAATAATATTTATAGGCTGAGCAGTTAAAAATAAAAAAATATATTATAATTTAGAAGAAGAATTCCAAAAAAATATTTCTCCACCAAATGCATCATTTACAATTAACGCAAAATACATAAAAAATATTTTTTCTTTTTCCTAATGGATAATATATTGCTCCCCGGCGCCTTCACGTCCGGCGCCTTCACATCCAATTTCCAATGCTTATTCATAACAAGAATTATTTTTCAAACTCAAACAATCCAAGTACTTGTTATTTGAAAAAAAAACCGCTAATAAACAACAAATAGAAATGGAATATGTATTTATTTTAAAGATTAAAAATTTCCCGTTAACGCGCTGCATAATGCAATAAAAGCGAAAATGTGTTACGAAGCATATTCTTATAAAATTAAACAATCCCATCAATATTTCATTCGAAAGTATGTATATACATTTAATTAAAACAACAATAACAACAAAATCCAATTTAATATCCAAACATTATGGCAATTATCATCGACATACATAATGTGTACGTGTATAATAGAGATTGATATTATTTTCGCGCAAAATTCGGCGCGCAATATACGAGTAGATAGTAGTGTATTGTGCATTACGAGCGGCTGTATCAGGAGCGAAGTCGATTCGATTCGATTTCCATGATATTTTTGTTTCGACCGATGTGTTGCAGCGCACTTCGCTCTGTCAAAATAGCATTTACGCTGTTGCAAATAGAATTGAAAAGGCAGATAAGCCCGTGATCTCTACCATCCGCTCGCGAATCCATTCGTTTTATAAGGCCCACATTTTATACACACACATACACACACACACAGAGAGATATTTTGTATAGACTTTTATATAAAAGCACAATAAAATATATATAGCTATTCATATTTTGGTATATGTAAATAGGAAAAATGTGCATGTAGGAGTGCACATAGAGATTCGAAAATATATGCTGCATTACGTTTTAATAAAAGACGTCTGCTAACAAGGATTCATAGGGGGAGTATAGAGAAGAAGAATATTGCGCAGGCACTGTCGGAAGTGCTCGCAATATGTCAACGGTGCGTGTATGCAGATACACTCATGCGAGCGCCGCTGCAGAGGCTGCAAAGGCTCAAGACACTAAGGAGATGCAATCCGTAAATATGGCTAACTAACGCGAAATAAATAAAATTTGTTTCGCGCAAATGTTCAACACAAACTTGTGGCAATCAGATGCTTTTTTATCTTCTTTTTTGTTCTTTTATTGTTCTTTTAAACAAGTAAAAACCCTTTTTTATTAAGGACCAAGTTACAGGGTACTTTTTTTGTATTTAAACAATTTATAAAAAAATTTATAAAATAATTATTTTTATCTTTTTTTATGTTATTTGATTTCTAGAAACTTTTGAAACTTTCTAATGATGCTATTAAATAAAAATATTTCAACAAGAAAGTTTAAAAAATTTCATCAGCATTAAATAAAAAGTACTCTGTATATAAGCTGCAGAAAGACGAAAGGAACAGCAAAATGTACACGATTCTTAAGTGCTACAAATGATTCTCGTGCTTCGTTATTTTAGCGTTTCCTTCCTCGACAAAGTGTGTTGTAGCCGGAGCAAAATCGGCGAGAAAATGATGCACAATAAAAGTGGCGCGCTTCGGCAGATGAATATTTTATAACGAGCCTCGAGAGTGTGTGCAAAAAGCAGGGGCCGTGGCAATAAAAACTCCTTTTTGCTGCGTTCATTGCGCGTGCATCGCCACTATACGTTGAGCCTATACATACAGTGCCGGTTTTTGTTTCAGCGGCGCTTCATTCGATCCAATTAAGCGAAAACTAAACTAATTTTACCTAATTCAGTGCACGCTTTATTAAATTATACTATTACTCCTTGATAATGCATTTTATTATTTTCGACGGCGCTGCATTTCAACGTTTGATACGACGGCCTGCGCTAGGTGAAAATGACTGGTGTAGTTCGGTGAAGAAAGGCTTGTCATATCTTAGCGCAGTGCATTTTACGAGGAAGCGGAATATGAGAGTTGGAAATTAAAATTTCGCAATTTCGTTGCATGACGTGTATTTAATTACTCTCACTACTTTAAAGTAATTGCGTTCAACTCGGATATTATATTTAAATTAATGGCTTTTTCGTGAAAATTTCTTTACACAATTAGTTACACACTTGTTGTCTTGTTGTTGTTCGTGTCTTGAGCTGGCGGCGCTAGCGGAAACTTAATTTCTGCTAAAAATTCGGTAATTACCGCTAAGATTTAATTTCCTTCTATTAAGAAACTAGTTAATTTTTTTTCTTTGAAAGTTTAGCAGCATACAAAGAAATGTAATAAAAAATATTTCCTTTGGTGTTGTAATGATGCTCAATAAAAAAGATTGCAGATAAAAGACAAAATAAGAAACGGAAAAAGAAGCAGAAGTTCTCAGTAAATATTTATCGAGAAAGTAAATAATGACAATATTATAAATAGGAAGCAAACATAAATGCGAAGCAGATGGTGTATTAGTTTAAAAGCCTGCCAGATTTCCCCGCGAAGAAAAAGAAAAATTCGCCCGCATGGAAAATGTGACAATGACAAGTAGCATGCATATCCCTTATATTTACGTCCCATCGGACCGTTATACAAACACCAACCACTCTCTCACCATCCCTGACACCGATTGTTACTTGTATTTATTCTTCGCTCACCATATTTATATAAATAAAAAATATTCATACAATGCTGAAAGAAGGTATAGATAAAAGAGCAACAAAAACCTAATGGCAAGCGTACCCTATCACTAGAAAAAAAATTTTCTATACCGAAAAAAAAATGAAAGAAATAAATAAGCGAAACCAATATATAAACATAACTAAAAAGCTATTCATCACATTTGAAAAGACTTCTTTTTTTTTTCACAAAAGTATTTTGAGCAATTTTTGCCTTTGGCGCTATTTCCCGGAAAAATAAAGTGCGAATTTCATAGTCGAGTTGCGCGCAAGAGCGATTTGTGCAATGTTTCAAGAGGGTAATTTAATTGCGACTGTGTTCCCTGTTTCGGCGTTACATGTTCTGCTTCGACACACGTTGAAGAATCAACTTGCTGCGATTCTCTATCGAATGTAACCATATCAAAAATGCGTGCACGTTTTTTAAGGCAAAAAAGTCCTTTTAATGTAATGGCAAGTGCGGCCTAGGCTGCATACACTGTGCGGCTAATTCAATTACGTGGCACGTACTACATGTACGCAAAGAGAAAGTTTGTTTAATGAGATCTCCGACTCCATAAACTACCCTATCTATTGCAGCGGAATATCTCAACAAGTAGTGATAGTTTTCGCTCCCTTTCCCCTTCGATGTCCTTTCTCTGTTCTTACAGCTGTTCTCTCTATAATAATTACACAACTTTCCTAATAATATTATTATATACATAAAGGGGGTGCCGTTTAGTTATGGAACTATCGAAACCGCATAAATTGATAGGAAATGCGAGAGCGCAAAAGTTAGACCAAATTTAATTGCCAATGATGAAACAAAGACAAGTCGTATATTATATTTTGCCGCCGTGTTTTCAATTAACTTCCCCCCGACGTTTCATACTTTCAGTTCGAAGTTTACTTTTTATGTCAATCGGGGAAATTAATTAACTGCTGTAATTTTTGTAATAAAGTCTAGTTTAATTTAAAAACTGTACTAATGAATTTCTAAATAAATCGCGTTTTAATTAAAAGAAATATATAATTTTTATTTGTTATAATGTAATATTTAAGAGCCGGGCGCCCAAGTGGAAAAAATTATTACGACATTTGAAGAAAAAAAATCCTGTCTAAAAAAATTGCAAATTATATCGTCATAATGGAAATAAAGATTACTTTTTCATTAAAAGTCCGGCGCCTTCACATCCACTGCGCTATATATTACTAAGAGAATTTTAAAAACTTTTACTTAAATTAAATATTAAAAATAAAATGACCACATAATAAATAGATATTTCTTAAGTAACCGGCGCCTTCACATCAACTGCCTAATGCATAATATAAAAAAAATATTTAAATTGTTCTACTTATTAAAAAAAATATAAAAAAAATAGAAATAAATATTTCTTAAGTCCCGGCGCCTTCACATAAACTGCCTAATGCAAAATTAAAAAAAAATATATTTTTATTGATCAACTACTTTGAAAAAAATGACATTAAAATTAAAAATAAATATTTTTTAATAAGCCGGCGCCTTCACATCCACTACCAAATCAAAATTTTGTAGATTTTTTTATTAATCAATAACTTTGAAAAAAAAACTCCATAAAAAAGAGCAAAAAAGTAAATATTGAACATGGAAATAGGAAAAGATGTGAACATAGATCGAAAGCAAACTAGGTATAATTCTACATACACAGTTTGAAGTGTTTTCGCAAGCGCGCAAGAGAGCAAGGGATGACGGCGGCGGCGGCGGCGGCAAAGAAAGAGACACTTTAGTTACAAGCTAGCGCCCCCATTGTCGCCCAATTACAATATAAAGCGAGATATAAAGAGGGATGTTAGACGTCTCTCGCACTAGCCGGATATACGTATAGAGGTATCCAACAGGACTATAAACTTGGCTTTTAGAGCCACGGCACAGAGGTGTAAAGCGTAACGTAATCGGATTGCCTCGAGCAAAGAGGCTTTCGGAACATGAGATAGAGGGGTCGCCGACGCCGCCACTGCAACAGCCGCCGCCACCTTACCCAACGATGCTGCTGCTGCCGCCGCTGCCGCTGCAAGCAGCCGACCGTGTGCAGAGCCCCCCTCATTCCATCACATTCGCAAATCTACCCCAGTTACCTATTTAAATGGGCATAAGCATCGTTTCGCTTACACGCCACTCTCTAATCCCACCCGCTTTGAATTATAATTTGTTTCTCTTTCTCTCCTTCGCCGCTCCTTCACACAGATTAAATATACATGTGTTTAATCCGAATATTGCTTTATGCCACTTATATTCACAAATTAGAAATATGTTATTCTCTATAACAAATGAAAATTGTTTTTTTTTACGATATAATAAAATTTTAAAATTTTATGATACTGATTTACATTAAAAAAAATGTATATGAATGAAAAGATAGGGCAAAAAGGGCAGAAATGACGATGATTGTACATGAAATATTTGCAGAAGAGATGGGATTATGACAACACTGAGAGAGTATATTGCAGGATAAAAAATATCGAGCAAAAAACGGTGTCAAAGAAAGCTTTTAGCATGGTACATTAAGTAAATATTCCGAGTAGTTAATGTAGGGCTGTTATTATGTAAATAAATGCACAATCTTAATGCCAATAACATAATTCACGGACATTTGCATACGAATGGCGACACTAAGTTACTTTTTCTGGGCTCGTAACACGTATAAACTCGCTGTGCCGCACTGGATATATTTCACCGGCGTCGTCGCTCTCTACTGCTGCTGCTGCTAATGTCACACGCCTAATACATGTTATTAAAATATACTTTATAGCTGCCGTTCTTACCACTTGCCCGCATTAATTACCAAATAGCAATTAAAATTGAATTAACTATAGGTGTACACATCGTTTGATGAAAATTCTTCGCGAAGGTGTTGTTTCTGTCTCACGTTAATTGATGATGAAAGTGCTAAATCAAAAAGTTACCTCATAGTTTCTTAATGATTCCAAATTGATATTAACTATGGTGATGATGAAAAAAAAGTAATTTTGCTTTTTAACTGTAAAAAAAAGAAAAGTTGAAATGTTTATGTTTAGTGGAAAGAAATTAAAAAGGGAAAAGTTTTGAAAACTCATCTCTTAATGTACGCTATCTCTGCGAGGCAAAAGATTTAATGAACATCTTTTATATGTTTACACATTTTTCGACTCTTTGACGATGCCACTATGTAAATACGTTATGGTTCCTGCTGATCAAACGGAACTTGTACAAATACCCATCCTCGACGGCATCCCCATCTATCTGTCTGCATTACCTGCGCCGGGGTTTCAATTAAGTTTTTATAATCTTTGAATTTCCCGTCAATTTTTTGCAATTACGCTAACGCACTTTAGCGAGCGCCTGATTGGCTTCATTTGAAGAAGCGTTTCGTTTCGCAAAACGAGCGAGAGAATTTCGTGAAAGTTCCGCTCGAGAAACGAGGGGAGACTTTAAAGCGCGACAATTTTTCTTGGCAAATTTTTCAGTCAACTTTCTCTCGTGCCACTCTGATGAGATAAATATTTCATTACTCTTTATAACGTAAGAAAACCATGGAAAAAACGCACCGATGTCAATAGGGAAGACCTATTAATATTCATTTCTGCGATTCATTTTTGTGACATTAAAATTATACAGAAACCATACTTTTTTTTTCAATTTCGGTTTCAATTGGATATTTAAACTGTATATATTTTTTTAATCAATAATACTGGTATATTGAATGGAAAAAAGAATAAAATAAATATTTGGAAAAATACCGGAAAGAAAAAAGGTTGGTTTTTACTTTTTACAGGGAATAAGAAATTTAAACAAACAGTGTTAGAAATTAAGGCAATAATCCAAGAGGATTAACACCTGCCACGCAAGTGGTTTAAGGCACCTGCTTACATATTCCAGTTGCGAAAACATACACATGTTCGTTGATAATGGCGTCAGCTAACAAGTAGAGTAGCGAAATGTAGAGTTTATGTTTAAGTTGGTAATCCCCCATATTAAGTTAACCCCTTGGATCGCTGAGAAAACAAAACGGAAGGCGATAGGTGCCAGTTTTTTCTCGCGTGTTGCACACCCCCAGAAACTATTCTAGGCCTTCTTATTCTGTTTTTTTCTTCTTTTTTTTTTCTCCTTAACAATAATAATGTGTACATGTGTGTATTACTGTGTACGTTAAGGACGTCGTCACCGCAAGCGAAGATTATTAAAATGAAACGTTATTTGTTGCAGGCGCATCCACCCCCATAAAACACTTGTCGTTAAGGAGTCTCCTGCCAGACACCGAACACTTTATGACCTACGAGGGTTCGACGACGCATCCCGGATGCTGGGAGACTACTGTCTGGATCATACTCAATAAACCCATTTACATCACTAAACATGAGGTAAGCGGCTTCCTTTTTATCCCGACGATTTTCCACCTTCGCTCCCTGCAGCCGCCGCCGCCGCCGCTGCTCTCTTTCTTTCGTTTTTTGTTTTTATTGGCGTCGTCGTTTTTATTGCCGCCACGCTCTCGAACATTATTCCCCATTCGATAAAAGTGTTTTTCACTTGGAAATTGGGAATTTATTAAAATCGTTGCGCGGCTCGCCTGCTCTCCCGAAAAAACATTATTCGCATAATTAGCTTCATTTCGTTTCCTTATTATATTGCTCACTTACTTTTATTAGCCAGGCAATTTTCAATAATGTTTCCCGAGTTTAATTTTAACAATTTTAGCGAATTGCTAAACTTTTAAAAATGTTTAATTGCTACAATTAATTTAGTGTTTTATTTTTTATTTTTTTCATTTTTTTTTTATTGAAAATATAAAGTCAGATATTAATTAATGAAACATAATAAATTTGTAAACTTGGTTTCTTATCAAAATTACAATTAGGAACGAAATGGGCCAAATATTAATAATAATTCCTGACTAGAACACAATTAAAACGGCCGGCGCAATTTATCAAAAGCGGACACCATTAATAACGGGCGCCAAAGAATTGAAAAGACAATTAGTGCTCACACACGCGCGCACGCAGATATTTCTACATTTCTTGAAACGAGAGCGCTCGCGAGCCAGCAAAAGTTGCCCGAATCAGCCGAAATGCAAATGACAAATAGATGTGTGAATAGGCCTCGTTAGCTGTTGCGACCAGACAGAAAAATAGCAACGAGAGAGGTATGGAGGTGCGTGGAAAATGCGGTCGACGGACGTTGAGCTGCTAAAGGGGTTCGTCGCCTCTCTATGTATAACGTGGCTGCTGCTACTGCTGCCCCCGGGGGCCTATTTTGCGACGCGACCGACTGGACGACTGCCGCGAGAGAGAGAGAGTGAGAGAGATAGAGAGGGATGGTGTGGTGGCGTGCGGATTGATAAATGTGGAAATGGCTGTTCGGTGTTAACCAGATTACTTCGATTAATTGTGGCTTCTCTTTCTCTCTATATATAAATTGATTACAATTTGATTACAGCTCGAATTTTTATATTATCGAAGCACCTCTAATATATTAAGTCGACGTAATTTATTTTCATTATTCGATACACCACTAGACACGATGATTTATAGTCTGCCACTTAATATCGACTTTGTTGGCTGACTGATTAATGTTCCTTAGATTAAAATAATAGTAATTATTACGTGTTCTCCTTTTTTCTTTGGCATTCTCTTCTGTTGTTGCTGTATACCAAATTATAGTTTTTACTTAATTAGAATTTATTTCTTCAGTCTTTTTTTTTTTGTCTATCTAAAATAACAAATTTTAATAAATTTTTTAGTAAACATGCAGAGATAGTATAGTAAATAAAGATTTTAGAAATTTATACGAGTATCACTGCAAAACCCATTAAACACTAGTTCGCTTTTCTGCGATTAATTGCGAAAAATATGAAAACAAACTGCAAATGGATAGAGGGATCGAGAAGAGGGATGAAAACACAAACGTCGCGCTCGTCGGTATACAGAAATGGGGAATAGCATAACAGTAAATGTAAAATATAAAGTGAACGAATGTGAAATCCCCTCCGGATATTGAAATCAAAGACGTATCCACAAAATACATTTATGCGAATAAATTTAACATAATTTCAAAGGAAAATACATTTGCGTGCAGCAAGCATCACGGAGCCTCGCAAGAAAATAGTACAAGCGAAACGTTTTAACGCTGCGATTTTCCACGGTAACAGCCGCAGCAACCACGTCGAGCGCAAAAAGGAAAAATCTAATATATTATGTAGAGGCAGTATTAATCGAAACAGCGTTTCGGGGGATGAAATGAACTTCACGTGTTTCTGCATACTCGTATATCCAGATACTACAAAACACCACTACAAAATTTTGTCTTCTGTTTTTGCAGCTGTACGCGCTGAGGAAGTTGATGCAGGGCTCCGAAGACGCTCCGAAAGCGCCGCTGGGGAACAACGCGCGTCCTCTGCAACCCCTCCACCACAGGACAGTTCGCACGAATATTAATTTCCAAAACTCGCAGGTAAGGCAAATTATATACGCCCCGCAAAAGCTTAACGACACATTTCCACCCTTATACCCTTGCATCATACAGTTTCGCCCCGTCTTTCTCTGTATTTTGTTTGCTGGCCTGGTGTTGCTTTTGGCGTCTTTATCGGTTTCGCAGTGGAACACTGCTCTGGATATTTCACGTTTATTGTCGCGAGCGCGAAATTCCGTCCGGCATGCTCTTTGTGTTGGTGCGCTTGCCGCCAACTTTGAGCGCGCGTCCTCGATGCCGACACCGACACCGACACCGCCGCCGCCGTTAAAACTCGTCGCTCGAATGTTTCCCTGCTGCCCCCCCTGCTTGTGCCGCCGACGAGCAACAAGTTTTAAATATTTACATAATAGTCTTATACTCTTAAGCACTTGCGATTCGATTTAAATATCTAAACAAGTCTTTCGGTCGTGCAAATTAAGCCTAATTTGCCAAATACTTATATTTTACGAGCTTAACGAAATAAAGCTGTATGAGAACAATTAACGCGCAGATTTTTCGTAATTTTATTTTCTTCTTTCAGTCTCTTTTTTAACTTTTTAATCCGTTACTAATTATACAGAAGTATCTATTTAAAATTCTTTTAAATTTCGAAAAATTTAAGAAAAAAAGATCAATAAATAATTCAAAAATACTTAAAAGTAAAAAGTTAAACAAATAATTCAAAATGAAACAGCTATTTTAAATTTAAAAAAATCATTTTTTTATTTCAATAAAAAAGGATGAAGTATTTATTTAAAATATATTGCAATTTCCGAAAATTTTCTTAAAAAATGATAATTAAAAATAAAACAGTTACTTTAAACATAAAAAATAACATTTTTTAGTCCAAATAAAAACTTTACAGAAGTATCTATTTAATCTAAATTTTAATTGCGAAAAAAATCTAAAAAACAGATCAAGAAATAATTAAAAATAAAACCGCTAATTTAAATTTAGAAAAAAAATTACCATTTATAATTAATGAAGAAATCTCCTTAATAAAAGAAGAAGATCAAACAACTAAGACAGGAGCTCTATGGTTAATGGCATCGGTAAGGATAAAGAAGGAGCAAAAGCAGAGAAGAGCCGAGTTAGTCGCACACAAGTTTGCCAACGAAGATTCGTTTTACATTTCGCTGATTACGTTTAATTAACTTTCCGTATTTTCGATGATTATTGTTATAATTACGTCGAGAAAGAGCGGGCGCTCGCAGAAAAGAGAACGAAAAGAGATAGAACTCGGTGTGGGAGGAAAGAGCATGGTGTAGTAGTCGAAGAACGTCACTTTGTAATTGAACGCGTTTAATTCCAATTAAAAATTCGTCGCTGCGTTGTTGAAATTAGATAAAACACGCAAAAGGAAGAACGTGCGCACGGAAAAAAAACGTAAAATAAAGTAACGATGGCGAATTAAAACGAGCGCATTATTTTTTCGTCGTCGCGGCAGAAATTACGATTCCGGTTAATTGTAGAAGAAAGCTTTAGAAGGGGCGGCGGAGGCGGCTTCGCGCGCGAATAAAAAATGGGTGACGAGAGTTGCTAATTATGGGCCATACGTTATACTCTCGCAAACTGCTGCTGTGCAACAACAGCAGCAGTAGCAGCATACACTGCTAAACTATAGCAGTTCTAATAAAAAGCGTTAATAACAGCCGACATTGCTCTTACTAATTAATTAATAACATTTTTACCCACTCGACTAGCATTTTTTCCTCCCTTTTGCCCTGTCGTTTCGCGTTCATTTAGCGTGCTAATTTTCGGTGTTAGATTTTTTTTCTAGATGGACCCCGTGGCGTTTACGATGTCGATTATTAGCTGCATTGCGCGCAAAATGTCAATTTTCATTTCGGAAAGTTAATTTAAAAATTCTGTTTGCATTCATTCGACGCCTCATTGTGCGGTTCGGCGCTCCATTGTGTCGAAGTTTAACACGTCAATGAGAAAATCGCTTTTTCTATTGCGAAATTAATGAAAAAAAAAAGTGCGACGGGTGTAGAGTTGCGTTATTTCGATTGGGGAAATTGACGTGGAAAAAGTCAAAGTATTGACACAGTACGCGCACTTTTTTTTTGTTGTTGCTTTTTTACGCCTCTATTGATTTTTCTTTTGTTGCTTGTAATTCTCGTTAATTGCATTCGTATTTTTCTTTTATTTCAATCATTGCAAACATGAAAAATATTTTAGCTGTTGAAATATTTGCAATAAATATAAAATTTTCAGCAACATACCTATGTATATGATGAATAATAATTACTAAAAAGTAATTGTAATATATTTTTAATGCGCTAGCATTTTTATGGCGTAATATAAAAAATGTAAAATAAATTTTTAAAAGCTTCGTCGTTAAAAGTGCATAGTGTTGGGGATAAAAACAAGCAATACACGAAAACGGGTGCTAATAATTTGGACTGCAGTTGCGTAAAACCATTATCAAATAATAATAATAATAATAATAACTGGACGATTTTTGAACGTATGTGACAAACTAAAGTATTTGTGGACTTTTTTATCAACATTTTTAAATTTGAATTTTTGGCTACATTTTGGTGCGAAGATTTAATATTTATTAAAAAGTCCATTATTGTAAACTAAATAATCAAAACCTTTTTATATGCAATTATTGTAAGCTCTTAGCAGTAAAATATTTTCCAAATCATTAAATTTGCTTTATCAACAAATATTAATAATCATATTTTAAGGCATTTTAATAATAACTATTAATTTTTCACAAATTAAGGAAGAAAAAAAGAAACTGCAAGACCTAATTTTAATTTTAAAAATAACCATTAATTCGCTTATTTTATAAATTATTTTAATTTTATAAATAATGTTTGTTTTAGTCCATATATTCATCTAAAAATGTCGATTTTAAAACACTAATTATTGGTTTAATATTCACTTCAAACATTTTATTGATCATTAAAAAATCCATTAAACTATTAGCTATTAGTTAACCCATTTGATACTTTTTACTATTAGTAATAATCCAGTAATAAAATTCCAAAACGGTTATAAAAATATAATGGCATAAAAACCTTATAATGCAAATAAAAAGACATTTCCCAACAAACAAAAAAAAACAACAACAACAGCGAACAAACAAAAAAAGTAACTACAATTACAAAAGCTCTAGAGCTCTATCAAATAATGAAAGCTGAGTAATCCTGCATAACTCTTATTCCCGAAATGGAAATTAGCATGCATGTTTGAGAGTTTGGGATATATGTGGCACACATGTATTCGTTGTATATTATTCGGTTTCCAATTTCCGGATTTGCCGATTCGGGCGCACATCAAGCATACAGCTTGCCTGATGCTTTCCGCAAGCGGAGAAATGCACGCAACAGTTCCGAACAGCTTATTTACACATTTGAACACCTCGAACGGATTTTACTGCTCTCGCCCGACAGCCTTTTATTATGCCCATTATTGTTATATTATTATTGTAATAGAGACGAATTCAAGTGGACGCCCGAATTCGACGGCCAGCGCCGAAAAACGTCAACGCGTTTCTCATTTCCTGCATCCAGCCAGCCCCTACTTTACAAACCGATTCATTTTCCGGCTCGGCATTTTCGCTGGACCAGCAAATACAAACACTAAACTGCACCAAAAAAAAAAAAAAAACATTCCGAACACGTGCTAAAAAGGCATTAATGCTTAATGTATAAATGCTTTTCTTTTATTACATTATACACTCTTAATGGTTTTAATTAGAAATTAGAAATTAAAGCACTTTGTATTTCTTAAGAAATTTTTATAAAATTGCAATGAAAAAAGTACAAAGGAGGAAATATAAATTATTATTGCTTTTTTAACAAAGTTCAAGTTTTGTATCGTGTAGTGTAGTGGTTTTAGTAATGGAAAATAGATAGGTCCTAATTAATTGCGGTCTGCATCGTACGAGAAAATCCGAAAGGATAATTGAGCAGGAAATGGCCGTAAATACCTTACTTCCGTGCACGCCTTTCGGTCCGTAGGGAGCATCAGTCTTCCTCTAAGCTCTTCACTTCTTGGTTACACTGCAATTCTTGCAAGTAATTCACTTTTTTACCGATTCAGTTGCCGTTTTTTGCACTACGATTTTTAAGGATTAGCGATCGCGTACGGCGTGGGTCGCAGTCCACGAAATACTGAGTTGACAAAGCGCAGTTTACTCATCATTCACTCATCCTGAATCATCCTTTTTGAAAATCTATATTTACATTTTTTCAAATACATTTTAAAGCTATATTATGTATTTGCATTTTTTACTATAACTTTTTATTAATTAATAATTGTTAATTAATCAAATATTTTTTATTGTGTTTGAAAATTGCAAAAAAATAATTAAAAATTATAAAAAAATGCATATTTTACTAAATTTTATTTGAAATAAATATTTTATTAAATCCAGAAAAGAATAAACTCGCATTTATTACAGTTAAGCTCGGCTTTATGAAACCTGAAGAACTAAAATTTTAATTTTAACAATAAAACTGTGCACATAGAGGTGCTGCTGAAATTTGAAACTAAATTTTCAATAAAATGTAAGATAATTTGAAACCTAATTTTGAAAACGAATTACCGTGTGCAAAAGCCCAGTAAGGTAGTTCCCTTCTGAATGGAACAAGCCAAGTCGAATAAAGAAGTAGTAGTAGTAGTATACTATAAATGAAGAAAACTAAAGTTTTATCGTTCGATTTGATATGTGCGCTCAATGTGAAAAATTGTTCATTTCGTCGGTGAGGCGCAGTAAAATTTTATTTTTCAATTTTTACTGCTCAATTTAACGCGTTTACGGTGCAGCATTTAAAACTAAAGCCATAATTATCATTTGTTACTACGTTGAGCGCGTCTCGCCAGAAGCCCCGCTTTGTGTACGAAATACACATCGCCCCATGTATTTAGAGGCGTCGTCGTTCGTTTTAACCGCACCGTTAACGACGCCGACGACACCGACGACGACGCCTGGCGTCTCTAGAAAAAAAAATGGGGACAAAATGTGCGACTTTTACTTCTCTTCGCAGTTCGCAAAGAAGAAGAAGAATACGTATAGTAAATGGGAAACAAAACTGCAACCGGGGAAAAGTTCAATGTCATGCAGAGCGATCGATTATTGCGCTTCTTCGTATAATAATAAAATGTCACATCATTTTATTGTCATCCATCGCACGCTTTATTTTATCCATCCATTTTTCACGCTTAAAATGGATATAACAATCGGCGGCATAATATTGATTTTTTTTTAGATATATGCTTTTCAAGGTATTTCAAACATTTATTAAGTTACTAATTTTTTAGAGGCAAATATTTCGGTATTTTATATAGATTTTTTTTAATATGTATAAAAATCGGTGAAATGAAAAAGTTTATAGTAAGTCATTAAAAAGAATATTCCGTTTTTTTTTTTTTGAGCGCATAAAACCTGCCGGAACTTTTCAATTTACGTGCAAGCACTTAAAAGTTGCATTTTCAGTCATTGCTGTTTACAATTACCTAAGCTTTTTTGCCTATGGTTCAGGCTTTTAGTATCTTGCTAATTAGTCTAATTAGTTTGTGTTCTTTTTTAATTTATTTATTCTGTTTTTCATTAGTTTTTTTTTTTAATGGAATATAATTTTTATAAAATAAAAATTTCTAAGTAAATTTTTAATTACTAAAATCTATAAAATGTGCAGAAAAAGTATAGAATTTCACAAACAAAAAATTTAAAAACAAAACTGAAAAATTAAAGCAAAAGCTTAAGTAGCTGTTATTAACAGCAGCAGAATATTAGAAGGGGTTCATAGGAGAGAAAGAAAAAGAGGCCGGGAGTCAACTAATGTGCACTTTGCATGGCGGCCTGTTTGCTGTTTTCAAGAAGAAGTGTTTGTAGTGAAAAGGCAGCCAAGTTGATAGATGACTTGGCAGCCCTCTGGAGAAAAGCGCTCGCAGTTCGTCGGTGACGAAAATTCGGTAATTGAAACACACCGTGAGGTGCTATGCGCAAAATTCTCTCACCTCTTCCTCCATCTCCACACCGGCATCTCCAGCAGCAGAGCGACGACGCTGCCGGAATATGACCAATAAATCGGCATTATGGTCTTTCATACACATTTTGAACTTTACTCCCTTAGAATATCTTAGAATCACGAAATGATTAATTACCTATACGGCATTATAAATTCCCTTGAAAATAAAAGCATAGAGAATTATTAATTTTTCACTAGTCTGCAGCCGAAAACTTCAGGGGATGCTTCTGAATTCGCGCGCAGAGGAGAAATTGTGTTATGCTGATAATTTAAAGAAGACTCTCGCGGAATAATATTAATGATAATAATCACCTTGGCGATGATGTTGATGTTGCTGATGAGTTGCAAAGAAAGCCAGAGGGTTGCCGTGTTGCTAGCAAAAGCAGACTAGCTCAGTGGGTCTCTTCAGCTAGCTGGTGCGGAATTAAGGGTGTAAAACGTGCCGGGCGCGCTAATTACGCGCTGCATATTTTAGTATTTATGTAATCAATTTACATGGACACCTTTTGTGCTTTTGTTGCACGTGTCCCGTAAATATAATTGTGTGTGCTTCCGCGTTTATTTCAAAGGGAATGCGTTTCGCTAATAGATGCACACAATGAAAAGGATATGTTGCAGTCCTTACGGTCGCTTTTGTTCACTTTTATCCTCCCTATTTATTAATTACGAAATGCTACAAGCCACTTTTCATTGTTTTATCTTTCTGAATAAATTCTGTTTATTTTCCGCTTTATGCATTATTAGCCCGAAATTTTCAACTAAGCTCATATTATTCTTTTATTTCATTTGTAACTTTTTATAATTTTGTTTTTAACAATTAATAATAATTAAACAGTTAAATGAGCACGAGAAAAATTAGAAAATTTGGTTTTTAAAGAGAATATAATTTATTTCATAAATTGTCTTTTATTCTTTTTAATTCTGCAAGATAAAAAATAATAATTAAGAACAGAAGCGTTTGTCTCATTATTCTTTTTCGCTGATCAATTCTGCGCTAGTTTTTAATTAAAAGAAGTAATGAACGTGTTTTAAATTAATTAAAGCAATTACTGTTGGTTTAAATTACGACTGCACTTTTATTTTATCCATGAAACACACTTGCAAAATTGCTAATACTGCACCAATTGATTTAATTTTTTTTAACTTAAAAAATAAACTCAAAATGAGAGAATAATAACAATTAAGACGAAATAAAACATGGAAAAGTGCTTAATAAACAGTACTAAAATGTTTTCTTGTTTTCTGTTACAGAACAGCAACTGTCCGAGCATGTACAAAGAAATGTATTACAAAGGTAATTGATTTAAAACCATTAAGTTTAAAGAGAGCAACATTGGTAATATTTGCTTTCATTCATTTTGTTGTTCTTGTCTGTTCCAGCAAATAAATGGAGTCCGGTCGATGTGAAAGATATGAGCACACTGCAATATTCCCTTCATTGAAAATGATTAGTCTACCGAACTAATAAATAACGATAATAATCGAAGTAAGAAATATATTAACATTATCGATAATAAATCATCACGAATGACAACAGCAATGACAGTCAATAAAGAAAACAATAATCGTTGAAATTCTCTCTTTCTCTATCTGTCTCCGAAAAAGAAGCGTTTCTTGTAAATAATAAAAATACCACTTAAATTATTCTATATCCAAAACGACAGGCGGAATTTTGACGAAACAAAGAAAGGACTAATGTAACTAAAGAACAACTCACAATTGCACATTGTACATAATATTTAGATAAGAAATAAATAAAAAATCCGACAACCAAAAATCCAAACAAAAATGAAAAGTAATTAAAAAGTAAATAATATAATAATTAAAAAAAAAAAGTGTGCCATATTTCTCGCATAAATAAATAAATAAATAAATAAAATATCACTGAGTTTGTTTAATGAAATTCCGTAATAATGGAACAAACAAAAAAAATTGTAACTATAGATTATTTGTGATAAATAACAAAACGATGCAATAACGACCAAGTGTTGTACGAATGAATTTATTTATGTAAAAATGGGAAAACGTATAAAACCGCTTAATTTGACTTTTTTTTCGAATCGATTTTTATCGATAACTGCAAAATCGTTTTACGGAAATATATTTCCACTGGTTTTTCATTTTCTAATTTTTTCTCTTTTTTTTTTTGATACTTTGTTTCAAAAAAATCAAAAAATAATTAATTAATAAATAAAAATAAATAAATTAGAAATGTGAATGTTACTATCATCAATAGTCGCGAGCTTATTTTATAATACTGATTATTAATAATTAATTACTATGTACTATATAAAGAAGAATCAACCGAAAGCAAAAAAAAAAAGGAAAACATCAACACTAGTAATTGCCTAATGTTAAAAGTAAAACTCATTGTTGCTACCTATTATTATTACTTATAAATAATGAGAATAAGTAATTGAGAACCGTCGCGCTGAGTGTGGCTAAAGTAATTTTCATATATGAAAAATCTGTAAGAGAAGTGTGCGAAAATCGGAAAACACTTTCCAACTACATTTATTACATTTAATTACTAATGAATAATGAATTGTATACATTTACGATATGTATTTAGTTATGATTTGTACGACATTTATTTTAAGAGATTCATTAATGATAATTAATTAATTAAAAATTAAGGCTTTAAATGAATAATTTTATAATTCGTTATTGTAAGTTATAACTATTGTAAAGATATATTAATGTTTGTAATTCCAGTGAGGCAGTAGAGCATTTTATTATTATCGTGGATTTCTTTTTGACGATTGATTTAAGAGGAAATTGTCCGAATTGTAGATATTTTAATTTTTGCTGACAGATTATATAACTAATAAAAATTAATTGCTGCTTTATTTATTAATCTCTTTCAGATTATTTCCACAAGGTATGATAATTAAATAAGACTTATTATTTCAAAGAAAAAAATCTCTGGAAAAAAACAATTTTATTAATAAATTAAAATGCAAAAAACAAAATATTATTAATTAATCAATCAATAATAAAAGGAAAGAAAATTTGAAAATAAAAATCAGTTCTATATTAAATATAAATCAAGTCTTTGTAATTTATTTTAAAAGCTCCTTTAATACACTTTGAAAAAGTATATCTTTTTTAATTTATTAATTAAATATTTTAAGCAAAGAAAATCACTCAAAAAACAAAATTTTCCAAAAAGAAAATAATAATTCAACCGATACATAAAAAATATATGAACATTAATTAAAATTTAGCTTTTTGTAATTTATTTTAAAAGTTCTTTTAATATTCTTCAAAAAAGTATATCATTTTTATTTATTTATTAAATATTTAAAGAAAAAAGAAAGCTTTACAAAAAAAAAAAAAAATTCCCAAAAAAAAATATAATTCCACTGATTAATAAAAAAAATATAAAAACCTTAATTAAAATTTAAAAATAAAACAAAAATCAATATCTATTGTGATATATAATCATAGTTAAAGAACTCTTGTCTATAAAAAAGAACCACACAATAAACCTTTGGTTTCCCTCTTCGATTCACTCGCGTGTCGAAGGGAAATTGACGTCCTGGTAAATAAATTATTGACGCCGTAAACACACAATTAATTTTATATTACGGGTAAACAAGATTAGCATTAGTCGTCGTGGTTATAAGCCACCAATACCACTTTCCGTAATACCGTCTCATTACCGTCCATGAACAACGATACCACACAGAGCGAGAATAAAGAAGTAAAAAGAAACCGATTTCCCCTAATCTCCCTTAATAATAATTTTCAATTTCGCCGACGAAAGACGAATCAAGCTGTTACTTAATTGCGAGTGGAAATCAGCACCGAGCGTCCGGTTTTCCGCAATTCAAATCGCACCCCCTTATATCCTTTTCCGCGACGCTTTCCACGCTCGCTCTTCTTTTCCAACAGATCCAACAGAAAAGAACTGAAGAAGAAGGGTCCAGAAGCAGCGGAAACTTTCCGAGCTTTCCCAGCTTCCAAGGTTCCAAGGGTAAGAATGTATTACACATACAGTGAGAGGAAAGAGAGAAAGGAAGGCAAATGGTTGTTTAATAGTAAGACGAATGTAAAATCCTCGCGTGGAACTTGTGTTGTTTAACAACTTGTGTTATCCCTTTTTCGGTGTAAATCTTCTTGCGTACGCAACAACAACAACTACAACTACAGGGAGTGAGTGGAGGAGTACTATAAAAGTGTCATTACGAGGAATTAGGCGTACACTCTATGACTCTCGAAATGTGTTGCTTGCTGGCCTTATTATCAACGTTTTCGTTTTAGTTTAGGGACAGTGGAAACTGTACGTATATACTGTATGTAGGTTTCCCACTTGTTTGAGTATAGTATAGTATAGATATACTATAGGGGAATTACATGGAAATTCGGACGCATGCAATAATGAAACGATATGGCAAAGAGCAAGCGGATTTCGCACTACTTCAAACAAGAAGACCGACCCTCTGCGAAATTTAATAGTTTAATCAATTTCTATTATTTGTTTGTCTAGCTAGCTAGCTATCGCTAACAATGCATATTTGCATTGCGCTGCGGAATTTCTACAGATTATTCCGCCGTGCAGTATTTATTAGCCAAATTGACAAATATTTTGTTTAAAGAGATTGTTTAGATTTTCTACCTCTGTGTTCATAATTATTAATCCTTTGTAATCCTCAAATACCCATTCAATATTAAATAAGGATAATTTGAAATTTATTGTTGAATAAGTTAATCGGAAATATTTTCATAAATTGCTAAGGAAAAAAATAAAATTAATAAGTTTTTTTAATTAAAAAGAAGAAACTATGAGTTAATTGATATATTTAGTAGAATATTTAGTTTCGATTTCTGTTATTAATATTAATTATTAAGTCTTCATTAAATATCCTGCAACATATAAATTAAAATTAAATTTTTAAGAAATGCTAAAACTGCAAACTAAAAAATGTAATTTGCTTTTTAAATTAATGTTTGTTAATTGACAATTTTTTTTAAGAGATTTTCTTTAGACTTTTCCTAGGTTCATAATTATAATCCTTGGTAATCTTTAATTTCTCATTCAATACAAAATACGGGATCTGTTAAAATTAAATATCAAAGGAGTTAAGCAGAAACATTTCTTTTAATTGCAAGATGAATTAAAAATTTATTTAATTTAAAAAGTTGATGAAGCTGATATTTTATAATCAAATTGACAAATATTTGGTTTCGATTTCTATCCCAAATAATAAGTTTACATCTTTTTTAATCTTTAATTTCAAAGTAAATTTTATTAATTGATAGAAACTTCAAATTTATTTTTAAAAAATTAGTCAATAGAAGTTTTTCAAGCTTAATATAAAATTGACAATTGATAAAAAAAAATATATTGATAATAATCAATTGTGGTTAATCTTCCAGTATTCATTTAATATCCAACAATGGCAATTTAAAACTAAATATAAAAAAAATCATTTAATTCTCTCAAATCAAATTAAATATTGTTAAAAGAAAATCAATACAATTTTCTTAAACAGCAATATAAAACAAGAACATTTATAATTTTTTAATAAAAAATAAAAATTGACATACAAATTTTTTTAATTAATTAATAATTTCACTGAAATTATTTAATGATAAATAAAGTTTTCACAAAAAAAACTACTTTTATAATCACTTATTTACTTTGTTTACATTAAACATAAATAAAATTTCCATAAAGCATCTTCAAGACTTCATTACTGTTAAAAAACGCAAAGACGAAGAATGTTTAATTAAGAAATACGATTACTATAAATAATTAAAATTTAAACAATGCCTTTGCAAAAAATAATACTCTACACTGTACACTCCGAAGAAAAACTAACTAAAAAGCAAAACAACCAAAAAAGAAGAAGAAAAAAACGAGATGAAAAGTAATAAGCTGAAACTCAAACAATAAATTTTCAAGTGAATTGAATCAACAGCTACAAAAGCTCGAGCAAATGCTCAAACGCTTTAAAATCCCAGCAGAAATTTAAACTGGCGCTTTTTTATATTGTAAATTATTAACAAAGCGTGTACTGTATCGATCCGTAATAAATATAGCAATAATAAAAGAAGGAAAGAAGTAAAGAATAATAACGAAAAAATCCTTAACGAGAAACTCATAATTTAACGTCGTTGATAATGTCCGAAGAATAAACAAAACGAGTTGGTAAATGGAAGCACATAAATAATTTCCCCGAAACATTAATATTTCCGCTTGAATACATTATATATTCAACATCAACACACATAGCCACTCGTAAATTATTATGATTATTAATATTACTAATTGCAATCAAAAAAACGTAAAGAACACGCACGGCTATTTTTTTCTTTCGCTTCTCTCTTTCTTCAAACAAATGTTATTCCCTTTGTTCCGAATTATGCTATTCATTTCTGTTTTTATTTTATCTTAAAATTATAATTTGCCCAATCATATTACTTCAATAATTTTGATGGAAACTTGTAAAAATTTATATCCAATTTAAAATTTTCTTCCAAATTTCAAATTTTTACATTATTCCCACATTTTTTTTTTCCTTAACCAATTTGATTTTATTTTTATTTTGTTAACAAATTATAAGAAACTGTTAAATTTTTGTTGAGCACAAACAAGTAACAACTATTTAAATATTAAATAAAGCATTGTTTTTCAACAAGGAATGATTAAAATCCATTTTTTTTTTTAATCTCTTTAAGTCTATTTATCTTCGTTAATCAAAAATTTCACTTAGTATTTTTATTATTGTTGACACACCTTCACTTGAAAAGATTACCAAATCAGTTAAATGGGCAAAAATGGGCAGAATTTTATGCCCAAATTACATCCCTTTACAAAAATCGGATGAGAGTTCCCGAGTTTTTCAGGAAAAATCAACGCTTTTTTGTTTTCGTTCTGCCAAAATTATTTGGCATAGAATAAATTTTGATAATTAAATCCAAGAAAACTATTTGCGTTAGAAAGAAAGAAATTATTGTTCCTAATAGATACTTTAAAATGCTATCTAAATAATTTATCAAATTTTTCAAAGCTTTCCTGATTTTTGAAGAAAACAAAGTTTGTTTTTCCTTTTTAAATGGCAACCATAGTATCCCCAACATATTCAAATTTGATAAAAGTTTTCTTATGACAAAAAAAAGTTTAAATTTGTTTAAAAAAATGTTTTTAAGCAAATGTAAACCTTAATTTAGGACGGAGGAAAGTATATAAATATTAGATACATCAGCTATATTTATTTTAGTAGTCGTTTTGTCATTTTTAAGGAGGAAAACGAGTGTGTGAAACGTTTTCGTGCGCTAGGTCCTAATCGATGTAGCTGAATGATTGCAGGGGATGAAAGTAATAAAGGTATATAGGAAGTGAAGTGTATATGCTTGTGTGTGATGTGTGTGTGTTGAGTAGATCCTAGATTTACAACTTTATTTCCGTTCGACGTAAGCGAAGCAGCAGTCGCTCGTTTTTCGAACTTCACACTCGAACGAACGACAGTGTACTTTAAGACCGCACAAGCAGCCCTTTAATAAGGGGGTTGATCTTTAAAAGATCAGGGGCATGTGTTAGTCGCAGATGAGAATATAAAAACCTACGGCTACGGGGCCCTCCGACAAAAGGAAATGATAATCTACTGAGAATTAATTCAACGAGAGCGCGTAGCATCTCTCAAAAAAAACGAAAACCATAAGAGACGCGAAGGAGGAGAGAATCGCTTTGTTTTCGAAGACTCGCCCTCTCTCGTCAAAGAACACTCTTTCGCTATTTATATTCTTGACCCTACGAACATTTCATTTGATCTTCTGCTTCGTTTTCTCTGTGTTTTACGGCTTTTTTTTTGTTGTTGCTGCTGCTGTTTACTATTAATATTAATGCAGGACTTTCTGATTACTATGATGGTCCCCTTTCATCTGTCCTGCAGGTATTATGCATGCGCGAATTTCTACTTTTTGCATTTGTAATGCTTCGCAGTATTACGAACTGGGGATTGAGGACCAAAGAAGAATTAATATAAAAGTATTTCACTCTTTAAGGGTGGCAAAAGAAAACATGGAGTAAATTTCCATCCAGTTCTCGAGAATTTTAAGATTTCTTGCAGATTCTTATAAATAAAACAAACTTAGAGTATTCTACTGCAGTGTTTTAGCATTCTTTTTGATTAATTATGTTAAAATAGTTTGTTTTTTTTATATATAAATATTAGGCAAAATTCGTAAAAACTGTGCAAGCAAAAAAAACTAACAGCATTTGATTAAAGACCGTAATTTGTGACTTACCTTTTTAAAGTTATTATTGTCCTGGATCCAGACGAACAAATATTTATTAACAATTACACTTAATTAACAAATTATCACTAATTACAACAAATTAACTAATTTTTACAACTTTCTGCTCACTGAATATAACCTAAAATTGTTTATAACTTTTTAAGGGTTGAAACAGTGCTACCAATTTTTATTAAATTTTGTTTGCTTCAGTTGGTAGACACTGCAAATCTAATTTTTCTTTTTAAAACTTTTAAAACTATTTAAATTTTTATTTTTATTGAAAAATCATCTTAATTATATAGAAAAATAATAAAAATTCATATCTCAAGTAAGTCAATATGTATTTCTTTAATTTTTAAATTTTAATTGCGAAACCAAAAACGAAAAACAAATTAGCAATTAAATTTAAAAAAAATTGCCTTTGCATTAGCATAAACTTAATTTCGGAACAAAACCAAGAGTACCGAACGCACAGACAGGCCCACAGAATAAATACTTAGCTGTTGATTCGATCTGCCTATGTAAAGCAGACAAGACAGTGCACTCCACTTGTACCCGAAGCGATTGCATTAAGTCCTCGGCTTCGAGGATTACCATTACAATTTGTAAGGATAGTTAAGACCCATTGAATGCATTCCGTCGTAGTCTTCGCGCAATCGGCAGGCAAGCACAGCAGCGAGGTAGATGCTTGGCGTACGTTAAAAGCATTAAGTCGGCGTCGCGACGAACGTGCGCAGCCAGATGGTAATATGCAGTAAATTGTTGAACCTCAGGTAATTTCCTTCGTCGTAATAGGCATAAGCAGCCCGTGGATTCGGGGCGCACTGATTGCGCACTTATTCATCCCTAAAAGTGACACGGATTCCATTTAATTAAGCAGACGAACTTGTTTCGTTCGCACGGCGGCGGCACCGTTAGCTGAAATCTCTTCTATTGCCGTCTATGCCGTTTATGCCGCCGCCACCGCTGCCCCCCGTTACGGAAATTTGTTTTTCTCCTAGTGTGTGGATGTAGGCAGGTGGGTGGGTAGTATAAGGGGGCAGGCAGTGAGCGCAAATAGAGTGCGAAATTATTATCGGCGCACCATCAGCAGCTTCTTCATCTGTTGGCTTACGGATGTGTATGTCACAATATCTTCTTTTCGGAAAAGGACCGAGCGCAATAAATCTGTTGACGTCTGGACCGCTCTCTGTTTATAGAAGAAAACTCATATTCGTGTCCTCTATCGGTGCGACTGCTCCGCGCCGATATATTGCTCGGCTTATGATCCTCGCAGGAATTTGCTGGGATTCTCTGCCCCTTTTCTATAACCTACCCTAGATCATCAACCGCAATCCCAATAATGCCGCAATTTCCCGATAAAGTATTCACTTAATTTTATGACAACAAAATAAAAAAATCAAAAAACTAAATAAATAATTTTAAAAACAAAAATAATAAGAGACAAGTTCTAAACTTTCAAATTGCTTTGCTTTAGTTTTTCTTTTTATTTTTATTTAAGAAAAAGTTGCATTTTATTTAAATATTTTTTAAGAACTGAGATAAAAATTAACTGAAAAAAAAATGTCTTTTTTAGATAATAAATTTTATAGAAAAAAATTAAGTAAAAACAAAATATCAAATAAAAAACTTTCCGGGACCTGGAGCGACAGCTCTTATTCAGTGGAAAAAACACCAATTCAAAAATTACTTCAAAATTCTGAAAAAGTTCAGGTATTCTTTTTGGAAAATTAAGACAATTTAAATTTAAGCATTATTTTTTTTTTATAAATTAGAAAGTCAAACTGTCATTGTACTTAATAACTATTTTACCGGTGCAAAAATACCACAAATATTCCAAACGGAAAAAATAATAAATAATTTCTTACCTTACAAAAAAAAAATAATCAGTTAGTTACACTTACAGAGTTCGGTCCCAAACTCTTCATCAACTTATAACAATCCTCCAGCCTCTTCTTGTCTCCAATCCGCTCCAGCGTCTTTGCTGCTTCTGCCAACATACCCGCACGTTCGCCGGGCAACGAAATCAATTGCCCCGGCAAATGTCTGCAGGCCATGTAAAGAGCTGCGGCATGTTGCCTTTCGCCTCCTAAATTTCGTTGTCCTTTATCTGCATTTTTTAAATTCCAATTAATTAATTCAACTAAACAAATAATAAAAAGCAATCAGCAAACCTTTGCCGCAAATCATGGAACTCTTGGAATGTCTGTGTCGGAGACTTTTGTCCAAAAGCTGCTGTGTTCTTCCCGGTGCTGCTCCAGCCATTAAACGCGATGTTGCTTCGTATAGAAAAACGCGTGGCAAAGCAGACTACATGAAAATATTTATATTTCAAAAAAAAAAAAAATTAAATTAAATTTAAAATTAAATAACAAAATTAAAAAAAATAGGAAAATTGTACTTACAGGAATATGTTGTGCGATATTTCTCAAAGAAGTTAGGTCTTTTTGGAAAGCCGTCAATACATTGTTAGTAACAGGAGTTACAGTGGTCTCAAATTCGACCGAGTCTTCCCATAATGAAGTCCTCGTTACCAATAACCAATCGCAAATAATCAATTGAGTCATCTGGAAAACAAAATTATCATATTTTTAACTTTTAGTTTTTTTTTTTTTCATTAAAAAAATAAAACAAAAACAAACAAGAAAAGTGAAAAACTACCAATAAAAATAAAAGGTGTAAATTTTTGAAAATTAAGATTGCAATGAAGAAACACTGCACTGAATAAAATTTACATGCAATGCAACTACAATGCAGCTTAATCCACAAATCATAAAAAACATCTCATTCAACAAAAAAATAAAAATAAAATAAAAAACAACTGAAAGCAATGCTTACCAAAACTTTAATGTTGCGCTTCTTGCAACTGTAAAATGTCAAACTGTCTTCCAACAAGCGTCCGGCCTGATCGCACTGACTCAAAATCAATTTGCGATTGTCCCTTTCGGTGAGATAGGTGCGACGCGCTTTAAAAGCGGCCAGCACAGCTTTCGGCAGCGGATCGTTCAAATCGACGAACGCTTTCGGAACATTTTCCACGTTCCTGTACAATCGCTCAGCATTCTGCTCCTCTCCTAGCAGCCAGTAGCAATTGCAGGCGATTATGTTGGTCCACCAACGAGTGATCTCTTCGTCTTGGTACTCTGCAAGTGAAAACAAACAAATAAATTCTCTCTTTTAAACTTTCCTTTGCTTGTGCTCTCTAGTGTCGAGTGTCCGACTGTTCTAACTGTAGTCTGTTGTACTTACGATGGAATGCAGTGGCGTTGAAAACGTTGTTCGGATCTTTGTCCAAACTTTCGAAGAGCAATTGCACGTAATTCAGAACGTCAGTGGTGCAACTTTTCCGACTGCCGTCCTCGTCCGGGCCGTTCGTCTTGGATCCCGGAGCCACCAAGATTTGCAGCGACTTTTCAATTAAGTGCTCCCTGTACAACTGTTTATTTGCATACATTAGAGACTGCTCATTGGTTTAATGTACTGTTAGTGGATAATTTTAATTACCTTCATGGCGAAAGCCATTGGGTCCGACTTGTTTAGGATTCGGCTGAAAGAGAGGCCACTGGGTTCCAAATTGTAAGTTAAATTTTGCGTGGTGAAGAATTTGTAGCCGTAACTTTGGAACAACCATTTGAATCTTGAAGGAATCGGATCGCAAGTATTTGTAGTGGCGTGCTTTGCTAAATTTACGTAATATCTGCAACATTACAATTTACATTTCAAAAAATCGTTGAAAATTTTATTAAAAATTCAATTTTTAATTTAATCAAAAACAGAATTTTTAATTATATAAAAAAATGAATTTTTAATTCAATCAAAAATTAAATTTAATATTAAATTAAAAATTGAATTTTAAACAAAAAGAAAAAAGCAAAAAAAGTACCTGTGAATTCCTTGAATGATATTCCAGCAGCTGGCTTTGATCCTCAAAGCGAGTCCAATATAAATATCAATTAGCTGCAAAGGCTGAACAACACTGCCCGAAGCCTCGGCTAAGTTGGCAGCATTCAATGCCAAAACCAAACCACTCAAATGTCCATTCTCGGTCACTCCATCAACCAATTGCAATTGATTCAGTGCGTGATAAACCAGAGCCAGTTCTCTGCACGAAGTTTGCGCCTCGTATCTGCGCACTTTATCGGCAAAGAATCCGCCGGTGTGCCTGGACAACCATTTACCTATCCACAATCGATGGCAAATTTGGCGAAACAATTGCCAGAAGAACGAAGTGCACAGCTCCAATCTGCTAGTAGGTTGCGTCACTCCAAATGTTTGCAAACAACGTCTTAGTTCTTGTCTTGCTTTTCCGGTATCGCCCTAAAATACCAAATATTTATAGTAATTATTTAGATATTTAAAAAAGAAATGAAAAACATACTTCTGATAAATAACAATCAGCCTGTCTGCGATGCTTCCAAAATAATTGCGACTCTTTAGACTTGCATGGAACGATTGGATCGCCGTAAACAAACATTTTTATGAAGCACAAGCCCAAAATGAAAAGATTCATCAGCCAAAGCATGAAAGCCGAGCTGCTCCATTGAAAACCGTCTCCGTCTGTAACTGAATAATATTTTTATTAATTATTTATACAGAAATTAATCATTTTTTACTTACAACTTAGAATTCTTCTCCTTGTGAAATCCTGATCGGTATTGGAAATGGTATTGAGGGCAATACCAAACGGATTGAAGGAAATAATGCAAAACATGAACATGCAAACTGCCAATCTCGAATTATCGAGCATTCCTCTGCGAATGGACATCGGTTCTTCATCGCTATCATATTTCTGGTTCAGATATTCCGGACTGCCAGGAATAGAATGTGCAGGAGACAAAGAGGACACGTCCGAAGGCGGAGGCGTATTATGGGCAATATATTCAGACATTCTAATGTCTTCAACCGTTGTGCCACCAAGTAAATTACCGATAGCAGAATTCTTCGTCTGCTGCAGTTTCAATGTCAAATTTTCCTGCTTCAATCTGCGATTATCTTTCTGCAGTAACCGAATGTAATCAATAGTTTTCCGCAAAATTGCCGACTTATTAAGTTTGGCCTCTTCACCCACAATAATATTCTTCAGCTCAATAATCTTATCATTGATACTGGTCCTATACTTCCTCTCAATAGCATTATGAGCACTTCTTTTAACTTCTTTGAATTTAGGCTCCTTCAACAACTGTGGCATTCTATTTATAGCAACCTTATCAGATTCTAGGGACACCAGAGGAATCCCTGTAGTGAACAACTGCCCAGTTGCATTAATTAAATGCACCTGATTGTTGGCAGGAGCAGTGTACATAACAGGCTGTATTTTCTGAGGCTCAGTCTTTATGATATTCTGTACAATTAAAGGTTGCACATTGGCATCCAATTGCCCAATGTTCTGAACAATTAGCGGCGAAATGTTTTTCACCTTACTGACATTAGTCTGCTGCACTTGTGGTTGCACAATGATTCCCTGATTGGGGGACATTTGTGTGAAAATAATTGCATCATTAGAAGTGGACAAGTTAGCCGATGATATTATTACAGGACTATTTAAGTCTAAGTTGGTATTCTTAACCTTACTCTTTACTGCTGTCTTCGGTTGGATATTTACTTTGGGTTTAGCTGCTGGTTGCATGCAAATGTCTTCTTGAAGAGGTACATTCGAAAGGGGCACTTGTGCATTGCTTGGATTCATAAAGGACTCATTGAGGGGGTCCAAAGATTCGCCGAGCATGTCCATGGGTTCACCCAGCTGGCTGAACAAATTGTCGTCATTGAGGAAATCGGTTTGGAAGTCGTCAGGGGTAAAGTTGCGAAATATATCTGAAATTGCGCTTTTACATTTTTGCGCTTTGGAGATAGTAAAAACAATATTGTTTACCATCGATGCCGCTCAGCTCGCCTAGGTTAAAATCGTCGTCCCCGAATTGGGGATTGACGGCACTCATTGTTCGAGATTATGCCCTTAGCAGATAACACTTATTCGAAACATTTCGTTGCACAAATCAACTGAAACTGCACTCTGATTAATTAAATACGAAGGGAATCATAACATCTGATGCGGACCAATCAAAACACTCGCTGCCGATCTGACCACTTTACGTCATGCACTGACCTTAGCAAAGGAAACTGTACTTTTGATCGAAGCTCCCTCTTACTGCCTGTATTGGTAGTAGAAATTCAAAATCTAAAAGTTTTCCCGCCCCGAAAATTTTACAAACTGCGTAAAGTTGCGAAAAACCTATTCAGCGTAAAAATCATATAAAAATTAATAAAATAAACAGTGAAAGAGTGATAAAAAAAATTACCAACCTTGCATTAGTTAAAAGCTAAAACATAGAAATTTCACTTAAAAAAACCTAAGTTTTTGTTAATAAAAGTGATAAAAACTAAAAACAAATTGAAAAATAAAAACTTCAGATACATTTGAAATTAAAGAAAATTAATTAGTGTTGATGATGATAATAGTAATAGTTTTATTTCAAATCCTCTCTCTTTATATATTTAATATTTACATAAGTTCTTTGTACGGATCAACTCGAGATTACGAAGAGAAACTGAGCAAAGTACATGCACATACATTGGATTACAATTACTCTCTACATTTCTACTAATTAACATCTAGATTATAAAAAATAATATCGATATATATGCATTAGCCAGCCAGTTCCAGAAAAAAAAACAAATAAATCAAAATACAACGAAATTTGAACAAAAAAAAAACGATTTTATCTTTCCAACAAAAAACTCACAAAATAATTAAAAAAAAAATGGAAAAAAATATTCGTAATAATATGCAAACCAATAAAGTAATCATAAATTGCACGTAAATTAACTACAGAGAGCTAACACAAATAATTACAGAGTGACAAAACTATTAAAAGTAATTGCAGCCATACGAAGAGTTTGCAGCCCTTCTTATTGCTTTGTGTTATGTCTTCAGTTGTTATTTGCCAGTTGTTTTTAGCAATTAGCTCTGTAATTTTCCTTCTAGTAACTAGTATTCTTTGCTCTGTACAGGTAATTAACGTGTAATTTAATTAGTAACCTCAATAGAAAGGCTAACCCTCTATATTCGATTCTATATTTTTTTAAAGTCGTCTTTTGTTTTTCGTTTTAATAATTAATGCAGTAATTATTCTCTTTTTTTGGTTTGCTACATTATTGCAAATATTTTTAAATTTTTTATTACTTTGTAATGTTTTTTTTTTAAGAATATAATAAAATCACATAATTTTACATGAATAATAATTAATTAAAAAAAGAAACAAGTCATTTATTTGCATCTTCAATATTATGCATCTATGCTCGTATTTGTATGCAATTAATAAGGATAATTGTTTTGTAGTAATAAAGTTATAGTTATAATTATAATAATAATAATAATAATATAAAGATGATAATAATAATAATAATAATAGTATATAATGCAACATAATATGTCTGTCAGAGATAATAATATTGATTATTGTTTGTTTTAACAATAATAATAATAATATCAATAGGTTTTTTCATCTTCTTCTTCATCTTCTGCTTCTTCTTGTATCATAATATATAGTCATAATAATAATAATAATATAATAATAATAATAAACTCTTGTTGTATTTTTTTAGGTATAGAATGAGGTAGATTAGTGATCAAGCAATGGTCTCTCTTCTTAATTATTAAATAATTACTAATTATACATGTACGTATAGAGATCTGCACCTAATCATAATAACAATCGATTAAATTTAACACTATTTTGCGCTATAAATATATTAATTAATGTATAGGCGATAAAACAGCATTGAATCAATAATAATCAGTCTTAAACGAAAATGGCAACACTTATAAAATTTGAGTGTGTGGATTAAATGACGAAAATTGTGACACATTGTTTCCAAAAAACAAAAATTTAAATTTAAAAATAATGAAGAAGTCACTCACAAACGCACACACACGGTTAATTTGTTATAAACATTATTTATGTATTCATTTATATTTTTAATTTAAGAAAAAGCAATTATTGTAATTTCTTAGCAATCATTGAATGGAATGTAAAACTTTAGCGCTCGCTACAGGAAAAAAAATTAAGAAAATTATAATTAAAAAAGGCACATTACTCATTTTGCTACTTTTGTGGGTTTTGTGTGTAAATTGTTTGGTCCTTTTTATTGTTACAATTTTAGGCACGATTTGCAGCGATTTTCCATGAAAATGTGCTCTGTTTTTGTGTTTTTGGTTAGTCCAAAATAAGTACCCTGCACACACCATCGAAAAAAAAGTGATTTAAATTTTGTTGCAGTTTCATCTCAGTCTTCTATGTTTTATCTGTTTCATTTTTATTTGTATTTTTTTTTTTTGCAGTTTTTTTGCAGTTTTCAAAGTTGTATCTATTGTTCCAAGTGTGTCGTTTTGTGACTAGACTTATCAGTCAAACAATCAGCGACTATTGCGTTCGTAATTATTGTGATTCGTTAATTAAGTGAATTGTGTTCAGTCTAGAAAATCACAGCTATGGGACAAAACAAATTACAAATATAATCATTTTATAATTACACATACATAATATAATATAATTGTAATATTTAAATATACTTAAAGAAAAATAACTGACAGGTTTTTGCATCTTTTTTGTTGTTGTTGTTGATGCAATTCTGATTGATATGAAGTTAAAAAAAGGGAGCTTGAAAATTTGTTTTTTTATTGCGCAATGTGCGAAAATCTCAAATGCAAATAGTTGCAAATTACTTTTTTGTTGTTTTTTTTTATATATATATTTTTGAAATTAAACGAATTCTATTTTCGAATAATTTTGCCACTTTTCAATTTTTCCTGTAGTAGTAGTAGTATTTAAAGCACACGAAAGTGTTGTCTAAATTTACCTAACTGACCCCAAACCAAAGAAACCTAACTTAATTTTTATATTTTACTTTTTTAATGTTTAATTTTCATTTGCATAGTAGTAGTTACCTAAAATTGGTGAAATTTTGGGCTCTTCAAAAAGGATCTAAGATCCGTTTATCCCCTGCAAGGCCGAAAAACTTCTACCGCTCTTCTTAATTCACATTAAAACCAACAACTATTTACATCTTTCTTCAAAGATTTTCCTTTTAATATTAGATATTAGCAGAAACTTTATTTGAGTTTCGAAACACCGGTCAAACTTTTGTTTAGTTTTATTTTATTTTATTTTTTGAGTTTAATTTATTTAAATATAAACTATGTACAGAAGGGGGCGCGATCCATCAAGTCGAGTGCTTTCAGTCTTCAGGTGTAGTGTACTAAATATTTATAAATCATTAATTAATCTATCAGTCTTCGATTGGTCACTTAATTGCTAACGATTCCATTTGAGGAACTTCGTCTTTCAAAGTGGTCCCGTGCTTTCGACGGATCGCTATGGACACAAATGCAGGCACTCTCATATACAATATCGGTGGTGTTAAAAAGTCAGTGTTACATATTTCTTGAAGAAATTCTTCTTCTTCATTTTCAGGTGTGTATAAGTGTGTGTAGTAACAACAAATACAAATAACGTCAACATTACGCTAATAAAAGTTTAAAAAAAAAATATTGAGTACGGGTGTGTTTACTTCTTATACAAATATAACATATTGCACTGATCTCAGTCTGATGAAACGCAACGCACATTATTCGACGTTGTCAACGCTTACCTCGCGACGCATCTCCTCGATCAGCGTCTCCTTCAGCATCTCCTCCTTCTTCATTATCGACGACATGTTGATGGGCGGCATTATCACCTGCTGCTTCCTGCTGCCCACCGACAGGTCCTCCACCTGGTCGTTGTCGTCGCGGTCGGAGCTGCCGTTGGTCTCGCTGTGGGTGGGATCGCTGCCCACCACCGGGGACGGCGGCAAACTGTTCATCCGATGCATGTACTTCATGTGATTGGGTCCCGGACTCGGCGTCCGCGCCGAAGAGTTGTTATTCGGACTGGTGTTACGGCCGCCGGCGATGGCTGCATGTGCCGCCGCCGCCATCATAGCCGCCAACGTTTCCTTTTCGTCTCGCGTGTCCAGTGCGTGTTGCAGAATACTGCTGGCCTCCAATAACGAACTGTTGTTGTTGATGTTGTGCTCGTCGGGGTCCATTCCGAAGGGCGAACTGGTGCCGCTGATGCCGTAAGGGAACCGCAGATTGCTGCTTCCGTTCGAGCCTCTCTTGAAGGGTCGCGATGTCGTTATGCCTAATTTCTTCACTTTGTCGTAGAGGGTACGCGATGGGACGCCGTATTTGCGTGCGGCCTGCAGCGCTGACATTCCGTTTCGGACGTCGTCAATGGCGGCCATTATTTCGTCTCGGGTATACTGTTTGTAGCGTTTGAATTCGGATTTCGGATAACTGGGCACGTAGGTGGCGATTCCGGTGGTATAAGAGGACGTCATGCCCAGTTTCGATTTGTCTTCGTAGTCCATCGATATGTCGGTGAAGGGTGATTGTGCTCCTTCGGACGGTTCATTTTTTATATGCTGCAATTAACATTTTTTCTTGTTTTTACTTTTTTCCAAAAATTTTGGACTTTTCAAAATTTCCTTTATTTTTTTAGAATTTTGAAACAATTTTCTTTTTCGATAATCCAAATTTTTTAAAGATTCTGATCAGCAAAATTTACCACTGGTAATTCTGATTAGTTAAATTTACTATTAGAAATTCTGATTAGCAAAATTTACTATTATCAAAAACGGAAACAAAATCTAAAACCAAAAAAGAAAAAAAAAACTTACCTTTTCAAGACTTTCTTCGACACCATTGGAATTAACATTGCCGGGACTTTCATCTGGATGACAAACTAGGCTAACGGGTTGCGATGAGTCAGCTTGTCCCAGCACAGTCCTCAAAATCGGCGTATCACGACTCATCAACAAACTGGACAGCTTCTTTCTTTTCAACGGATTCATATCGGCGCTTCCTGCCTGGTAGCAACTGCTGAGCATAGCGGCAGCCGCGGAGGCCGCAGCGGCCGGTTGGGAACTCGGGGAATGGCTCGGAGGAATAGGTAGACCTGGCACGGACCACATGGGTATATTCATTCGGGAATTCCTGCTGGACTCCATAGCGGGACTCTTCCGGCCGCCGCCGTACATATAGGGATTCTTATAGGACGTGGAACCGAAACCATTGGTGGAATGTGGCGGCGACTCGTGGCTACTGCTGTGCACCGTCGATTGGTTATTGGACGCACTGGAGGTGCTGACTCCCGTGGGAGACGGTTGGTCCGAATCGGTCCGTCCTGTGTCACTCGTGTCGCTTCCGCGTTTCTCCTCCACGAGCCCTTTCACCTTGAGCGCCTCGGCCACCCGGAGCAGGTCGGCCAATTGGTTCTGACCCACGTTCACCTCCCCTCTGTACATGTACTCGAGGATGGCTTTGATGTCGGTGTAGCGGACGTCTTTGAGGACGACCACGGGGTGCTTGCAGGGCAGGTCGGTGAAGAGGTTCTGGAAATAGGGCGAACAGGCGGCCAACACCATTCTATGGCACTTGATGGGACTGCCTCCTTCGCACACCAGCGTCACATCGGTGAAGGCCTCGTTCTGCAGCAACTCGTCGAAGACGGTCAGCAGGTTGGAACGGTGGTTGTTCCAGCGGAGGCAATAGTGTTGAGCGTTGCCGGCCATGGTCAGTGTGCGAAAAAGTAACACGCAAAATGCCAAATCACTACAAATAGGGAAAAGCACGGCTTAGTTTGGCAAACGAGCTCATTATTTATTAATTATTATACGGGCGGACACTGAACAAAAATTTCGTCGCCTAATTGTGGTAAAAGCGTCTTTATCTTTATCTTTAATTTAAATATTTGCCTTGCTGCTCTGGTCAGTTCGACAATAATATTAATTTAAAATATGTACAAAGTTCGCGTATACTAATAATTTTAATTGCGTATTAATTGTTTATTGTTAATGGCCGATAAGAATGCACGTCCCTTTGCGTTTTAAATATTATTAATTGTTTTAATTACAATATTAATATTATATCGAAAATACTATTTATTCATTCAAGATACGAATGCGAGTTGAATAGAATAGAATAGAATAGAAAAAAATAGTATTACGCGTGAAGCATGAGCGGCGCGAGCGAACTAAACGTGCACAAATTTTCGAAGGGCTGATTCACCCCGGCCCGTTACGGAACCCTACCACTATTGGCCGATATACTAGCCACCCCGCCAAACTACCCCTTGAAGACCGCAATAAACACCGGGAGGTTCTCCCGACAAAAAGTGCGCGCTAATTATATCGGTTTCCGATACAAACATTCAACCGACAATCAATACAAAACTACATCCCCGAACGGAATTTCGCATTGCGAGCGCGCTCACCGATTATTATTACTTTAATAATAATAATAATAATAATCGTATTATAATGACACTTGTCGACGACTCACTAATGAAGTGAAATTTTTACACCGAACCTGAATGCAGGCGCTCGCCACTCCATTTTTCCCGAAAAAACAATGCAATGCAATGCATTGGCAATGCTGAAAATCGCACTCGAAGCGCATTAATTTGAATAACAAATGCGTTCCGCGTAAAAATTCTCGTACCTTAATGTGCACCCGTTCAATCGAGGGGTTGTTGCATTATGCTAATATACGCATTTTTCGTCCTCATTTCCGGTGCCTGTGCCTGTTCTTTTTTTATTATCTATTTATGAGCGGACGCATTAACATAGTTTTTGGTGAAAGAGACCCCTTAAAACAAAGCGGCAAAAAATACATTTCGCATTTGGGGTGTGCAACAGCCGAGGGTTTCTGCAACACTCCACCAGCGAAACATATGGTCGCTCTATTTCCACAACTAATTCACACACTTTCGAATTGCATATGCAGTTCTGCCCCTACTGGAAAATAAAAGCTACTTACAGTTAATGATTTAGCTGACGCGCAATTTTTTTCATAAATTCACTTTCGAAAGCGCACTCCAGTGGTAAAAAAAGTTCAAAGTTTTTGTTTATTGCGAAAATTTAAGTACTCCTAGTTACAAATTACAACACAGCAACAAATACGCGCACTTTTCTTATTCAAGACTTCAAATGGAAAAAGTTTCTATGAGTTCGCTCAATAATAATTTAATAAAAGTTTGTTTTTTTTTATTGGAAAACAAAACGAAACAGAATTTTGCCGCACCTATATCGCTTGGCGGAATTCGGGAATCGAAAACTTTTTTGGGCAATGCAAGTTCGAGCTGCTATCTAAAATGCGACTGAGTGTTGTTACCGAAATGCACGCAGCGTGCGCACACACTTTTTAGAAACGCACACGCACGAAGCCAGCAAAAGTAGTTTTCATCAAAACGCCCGCACGAATTCTGAAAAATAGTTATCGAAACCCCGGCATTTAGTGGGGGTTCGAAACGCACAGAAATGCACGCAACTAGCGGGGGTGCAACGGGCTATCACTATTTTCGTCGTCCTCCATGGGTGGGGATGCACTACAAGGTGTCCCACTAGAAAGAAAGCCTCTATTTTTCTGCTCGTGTTCTTCCTCTAGTTAAGTCGGACTAAACTAAAGCCAAAGTCATAGATGCGTTGAAAAGTGCGTGCGTGGACCTAGACTCTCTTTCAGCATCTTTCTCTATCTAGCCTCCATCGGATGCAATGCACCCGTACGAATTTGTCACATACAAGAGCGAAATATATTACACACATCGAGTCCCCTAAAAATTTTATTCTCGCAGCACTAATTATCCCTCTGTTGTTTTCTCGCTATGTGCGTTTTTCGCCCACACATTTGTCCCCCTATTACCACCTCCAGTTGCACAGTCTATTTTTGTGCGTGTTTTAGTGTGCGTTTTCCAAATATTTTTTTACTTTTTACATTATCCAACATACAAACACATGAGAACTTAGCTAGTAGCTGTATGTGGTTGTAGTTGTAAAATAGAAAAGATAGATAGACTAGAAAAGAGAAGCGCTATAAAATGCAGCTAGAACGAGTGGTTGGCCTTGGCCAGAAAAGCATACACACACACACAAATATATGTATATACATCTATCTAGTATATAAAGAGAAATATAGTCATCGATTATGAAAAGTGCGCGATGCTTGTGGCGGCCAGTGGAAGAATTGTGGTTCCATTGTCCGCCCGCTGTCCGTCCGTGCGAAACAGCCGCCCCCGGAGTGCGCAAAGTGCGCAACTTGCCAGATGAGCAGCATTGGCGGCCAACAGTTTCCGGATAGGTCGGACGTGTGCGCTTGCTTTTCACCGGAAACACACCCCTAATCCTTTTGTTGTTATTGCCGTTATTGTCATTTGCTCGCATTGATTATTCCATCGTTTTTGCATGTCCTTTTTTTTTCTCTCTACAACCCTTAAGTAATGGCCTCGCGCACTTGCAATTTATGTCACTTTTATTGATGTTTCTATTTATTTTAAGCGCACCGAAGGGTGGTGGTTTTTAAAAAGTTTTTTATTGTTTTGTGAAACTATAATAAAAATTACCTGCAATTTTTCTTTTTTGTTTGTTGTTGTTGTTTTTTTAATTGCGGATTATTTTCCCTAAGGGAATAATTCATTGTAATTAATGATTGTTGTTTTATGTGGTTTTAATGGCTGGGAAACGGATGAAAAGGGAAATGTTTCGAAAATTTTGTAAAGTTTGTTTTGATTGGTTTTATTGCGCAATAATTGTTTGTATGTTTTTCATATTTACAATGTAAATTTGTATTGACAGTATCGATAATTTTGTTGCTTTTGCTTTTGAATTTCATAGTTTAGGTTTCCGGTACTTTTCAGCGTAAATTACAAACTGGCGGGAAAAAAACAAATTTTTGGAATAAATTTTATTTATTTTCTTATTTATAAATCTTGTAGGGTTTTTGTTATTAAAGCATATTAAAGAAAAGAAGTAATTAAAATTTAAAATTAAAACATAATTCTAATTCATTAATGTAAAAATTAATTAAACAGAGTTAAAAAACTACTAAATACTTTATTTAATAACTTTTTCATTTTCCTTCTTTTAATTACTTTGGCATACAAAATTTACTTTATTATTTATGAGAAAATTTCCTTAAAGAAAAGTAGAATCATCATTTTAATTTTGTATGAATTAACCTTTAGGATATTTAAATTTTACTTTCATTTTCGATATACTATTTATTTTATTTTATTTCACTTTATTTTTAATGCATTATAAGAAATAAAAACAATTAACCGAAAATATTACTCACAGAAGCAAAAAATATTCCCTTCCGAAACATTACTAAATACATTTTAAATGTACTTTTTATACCTTCTCCTCAATGGAAAAATGGTGAAAATATTTTTCATCCATCATTAGTTTGAATGGAACGTATGCGATATTTATGATCCTTGAGGATAATATTCCCTACATATTAAATAGTAATTTCCTTGTGCTTCGTGGAAATTTATCAATGAAATATATCTAATACAAATTCCCTCTTCGAATCAATATTAGTATTACACGACGTGAAAAAAAAAATAAAATAAAATAAAAATAAAAAGCTAAACACATTAAAAAACGTTTTTGCGATTCGACTTTTCAATTACTAAACACGAAAACAGAAGCATTTATTAATTAAAATATAAATGAAAAAGGTGTATGGGGGAGTAAGAAAGAGGTCGTTGGATGGGGTGGTCGAATTTTATCGCTTTATAAGCAGCAAAACATTATATTACAGGGCTTTAGCGGTCCTTTAGCAATACGTATATAGTATGGCTTTGCTATGGCTATGGGGGCAAAAAGGGGGCGGCTGTTCGGTTCGCGTTCGCATGGTCAATTTAGAAGCGAAAACTTTTCGAGCACGCATCTTTTTGTGCACACACGACGAACGCAGGGAGAGTCCGATTTGCGTGCGAGATTGGTAAGGACGATAAGGAAGAAACGAAGGGACCACCGCTTGCAGAATGCACACTACTCTAATACAGCTCTTTTTAGCTTTTGCTTTTTTACCTACAAACGAAAATTCGTTCGCACTTTTTTATATTACTTGAGGTTGCCATAATGTTGTATGAAAGCATAATTGATTTTTCTTCTATACTTCCTTGTAGTTTCTTACTTTTTTCCTCGTTTTTTTCTTTTCTTTTAATCATTTAATATATATCATATAAAATGTTATTTCAAAAGTTTCTTCTAAAAATACGATATACAGGGTGGCCATTTTTGAGTTGGATTACATTGCTAGTTATTTTTTTTAAGAATGGAGAAATAGGCAAAGTTTTGCAGGATTGCAAGCTTAGTATTCTCCCGATTGCAAAAACTCAATATGGTTCCTTAATTATCCCGGAAAAACTTTTTTTTTTGACAATTTATTTCAAGAAAACTAATTAACATTGGAAAAAAGTAATAATTTTTTCCATCACATATTTTTAAATTGATTCAAATTTAATAAAATATTTCAATAGCTTTCCTGAGTTTAGAGAAAAAAATTTTTTTTTAATGGAAACCATAGTTTGCAACAGCCTAATTAAGTAACTTATTTTATTCTTTTTATAGTTATCTTGATAAATTACTGTAAAATTAATAAAAAAATAATTAATTGAAGTAATATGGGTAGCTGAGACATTTAATACTGGATTTTCTAATAATAAGCCATGATAAATCTACAAAGGACAAAGAAAAACGTAAACCATACTAAAAATAAGCATCAAATTGATCCTTTAACAAGGATCAAACTTTAATTAAGCCGGAAAGTAAAATAGTTTCTCAAATAAATAGATAATAAGTGCGGCAGTATAGAGAACACAAAGAAAATAAACGTAGGGCCGAAATTGTATCGGGAAAGGACGAAATGCGTTATTGCATGCATGATTTAAGTGAAAGGACAATGTACACCCACACAGAAAGTGTTTCGTGCGTTTTTCCTAGTTGTCATTACCGCTATTACCATAGTGGAAACTACCCAGGCACTTTTGCTTATACTAACTTATACCATAGCAGTGGCAAGCAAGCAATATTGAGTCTAAAAAGATAGCATTTATTTTTGGTGAAAGCGGTCACAAGGGTTTGGGGGGTAGGTATGTCGGTTGTTCTGTACTATACGCGGACGCTCGATATATTAGCCCATATCAATTGCGGCGCCGTTGAATAATTAATGTGTCCGAAATATCGTTCCTCACACAAAACCTATGTTTGTATCCTTTAATAAATAACAACGCAATTGTCGAACTTCGCCCATGATTATTTTAGACGATGTAGAAGAGCCTAACCTACTGTGTACGGCGGCGTAGCGCGAATGGAAAAAAGGCCAACCACGCAAACACACTTAATGATGATGATAATAATTTCCCGCTTTTATTGCTTTTATATCGATAGCATAGCATACCATATAGCAATAGTAGGTAGGAACTGAAGTGCAGAAGGAAAAACTGTAGGAAATACTGAGCGATGACCAAAATTTTGCATCTGGTTTTCTAGGGACAAAATCATAAGCTGCCTTATCGGTTTTTTTTTTTTGTATAAGTTGCAGCTTTATCGGAGGCTGCCATTATGAATTTTGCCTTTTTCGGGCGGCTTATCGAAAGAACAAATACAGCAGTGATGTTTGCGGAAGATAATTCGCAAGTTCCTTCCTTGGAAATATGTTTATCTGTAGGTTTTCAGCTTTTATTTTTCGGTTTTCATCTTTAAAACTATTTTAGAAAGCATTTTTAAGAAAATTTACAAAAAATTCTAATAGAAAAATATAATGAAGTATTAATTAATTAATTTAATTAGATATCATTAAAAGTTTGAATAAACAAACCCCAAAATATGTTTCGAAAAAAAAAAGAAAAAAGAAAAATTAAAGTTTGGCATATGAAAATTATAATTACAGGTAATTCCCTGAAAACACATAATTTGATAATTATATCCCACCTGATAACTTCAACATTTATTTTCATATCATAATATTTTAGTATTTGTATATTTACTAAGCAATCTATCATTTCGGAACAATTTTTTTCTTTCATATCTTCTGGGCCATTTACGTAAATTCACAGAAAGCATTTTGGCTTCGTGACCATTGCCGAAAGGGATTTTCGGGACATGTCTGGTGTCCGATAAGCGAGTCCATATAGTATAGGTTGGATGTAGGGGAAGTGTCCATTATGCGATGAGATTCAAAGGTATTGGAGCATATGTGTGCTTCTGTATCGTAATTTATTGTCTTTGTGTAGTACATTGAACCTTTCAGACTTAAATCGCCATATAAACATTTTTCTTTCGAAGGCTTTCCAGTGCCTTATTTGCCACTAATGGTTTCACACTTAAATGATTCATTGCTCTCGATATTTTACGTGAGTCAAATTTCAACTTTTCTTTTGATTTTTTAAAAGTTTTCTTTTGTTTTATTTTCATTTTTTTGTGGTTATTTTTTTTGAACTTGACATTGTTTTTAAAGTAATTATTTCTGTTTTAATATTTTCATTTGTATATTTATTGGGACTGCAATGAAACAGAGCAAAATTGGTAAAAAAAAGCATCAGAAATAAGAATTCCTTTTCCAAATCGATACTTGCTTATTAAGAAACAAAAAGAAAACTAATAAGCCGACAGGGAATTATCTTCGTGGGCCATTAATAGTTTAGCAGCCACCCAATTTTGTACGGGACGAAGTGAATTTACGTGGAAAGGGTTTCTTCCCCCGTAGAAAATTTGTGTTACGCATTTCTCGGTGCGTTTAATTATTAACCATCATTAGCGTGCACAACACTATCGGAAAGGGTGTAATTTTCGCTCGAATCGCTTGAAATATTTAAGGGCGCACGTGCCTCGTCGAACTTTTTCCACCGCTTCAATAGGTTACGCGCCATGTATTAGTGCAAATATCATTACTTATTGGAATCGAAGGCCGGTCCGCACTTTAATTAGTCCACAACATCATAATAATAATCGTCGTCATCGTGAACGAAATCGACGAGCAAGAGACGGAAAGTTTTCGAGAACGCATTCACAGTCGCAAACATTCGACGTTTACGAGTTTCAAAGTTTTAAAAATTCGAATGCGAAAATCACGTACGCACGCATTAAATAGCAATTAAGTGCTCATTTAAGACCATTTTTGATAATTATAATGCTTGAATTCGGTTGCGCTTTATTTCGTAAGTGTTGACTTGATAAGGAAAATTCATCGACTCTTTTATTATAGAAGTTATTTATCGCAAGTTGCTTTTGATGCTTTTAATTTGCTTTTGATTTTATTTTTTGTGAAATTTTTAATTTTTTATTAAAAAAAAACTAGTTTTTTATACGACGAAAAATTTTTTCATTAAAAAAATGTTTTTATTTTATTTTTAATTTATATTTAATCAGTTTGCAAAAGCAATATTTGTGCAACAAACTAATCAAATAAAATGCAATAAACAAATGGAGCAAAAAATAATTAAATGCCTGATAAAATAATAATAAAACAATGTTTGCAATATGCAAACAAATGCTAAATAAACAATATTCAATATTATTTCCCTTTGAATTTTTTTATATATTTATTTTATGTAACTAAAATAAACTAAACTAAAGAAAAATATAAAGAGTTATTAAATGAAATAATTGTTGTAGTCGTTTAAGAAGAAAGGAAAAGCTTTCTTTTATTGTATAATATGACTCATGGTGCAACTAATTAAATCGTCTAATTATGTGGCAAATAAGTGAAGAAAATTTGCGCTTCTTCCCACATACAAAACGCGCACAAAGAGCTTTTAATCAAAGTTCAAAAGTCAGAGTTGTATCAACGCATAATATTCATTAGACGGGCAGCAAAGAATGCATACATAATGAGCGAAGAGCGAAGAGATAAAAGCAGCATTCGCGAGCTTCCTCTAAACGGCGACCATTAAGCAAACACTCTTATCAGTCATTGATACCGTTCATAGCTTTCAATTCAATTAAATAGCTGGTGCAGAAAAATCGCGCAAAATAACAAAAGGATTGCGAAATACCTATCGGGATGATCCTGCGTCTGCGAATTTTCACATACGAAGGGTTTCATTCACTGATGGGCAACTAGCCAGACAGATCATCGGCAATCTTCTTTGTTATAATACTCGCATGTATTATTATTAACAGACGCAGAGCATCCGGCGCTCCAATGTCCTCTTCGGTCTCACATGGTAACTTCCAATTAATATTATGCACAAGTCTTCGCTGAACGGCAGTATCGGCGGCCGAGTCATCGAACGTCCTTGCGAAGAATTCGCGGATGTTAGTAGGATGGCGACGCACTAAAACTGGCGGACCGGTTTTCGCGAAATGTAGTAAAAGAACCGGTGCGGATCGCGTAAGGATATTGACAGTGATGTAGTGCGGTAGAGCAGTAATAGATGTGAATCCTGACCAGCCGCAACATTGCAAAAGTTGTCGGCGGTCGCTGATGATGAGAATTGGCGACGCAGTCGGAGTGGAGGAGGACGTGTGCAAAAAGCGAGCAGGGCGCAGGCTGCGACGACGACGTTTCAGCAGGAGCGACCGAGCACCAGCAGCCAGCCGCAGCAGCAGAAACAGCCAATTCGCCAACCCGGACCCGGACGGCGAGACGCTCCTTCATTCGCGAATCGACTCGCGAATTGCTCGCTCGATGCGTGCGCGCTTTCTCTACCTTTGCCTATAAAATTCGCGGACTCGCGAATCTCTTTCAAATTGGTTTTTGAGCGCTTGCTGTTAAGGTGGTTGTTGGTTAATGGTGAAATTTTTGCAGTGTTGTTTGGTTTTTGGGTATAAAGGACTTTGAAAGGATTTTTTCAGGAGTTTTCTTTATTGGATTGGGAAATAAGTTTGTGAAGTTTTGTGCTTTTAATAAGGATTCAAGGACTATAAGGATTTTTAATTTATTTTTTAATAGTTTTGGTGTTTTTTCATCAGTTTCAAAGGATTACTTCTGTATTTTTGATTTTATTAATAAAGAAATTTTTATTTGGGAATTTTGTAAGGAGTTTTAGGAAACCAATTTTTAATTTTAATGATTTTTAGTATTTTTTACTAGAATACTTTTTTTAATACATTTTTAAAAAGTGCAAAGAATAAAAACTGATAAAGGATTTAAGGACTATAATGGTTTTATCTGGATTTTCAATTATTTGAATGTAGTTCTGGTGTTTTAAAGGATAACAGAATTTTTAACTTAAAATTTGTAAAGACATTTTTATTAGAAAAATTTAGAAGGACTAAAAACGAATTGGTATTTTCAATGTTTTTTACTATTTTTTTTTTCAATTTACCTTTATACATAATTCAATTCACTTAATTTTTAAAATAATAATTAATTTAAAAAGATAAGGTCTTTTAAAGTATTAATTTTATCTACTTTTGGGTTGTTTTTCACAGTTTCTAAGGATAATTTTACACAAAAATTATTTAATTTATTTGAAATTGCTTGAAGCAATTAATGTATTATTTTTTAATGTTCATTAGAAGTATTTTTTTGTGGAATAAGTTTTAGTGTTACCGAAATTTTGAAATGTTAAAAAGTGTTTAAAAAGAAAGATAAAGTAATTTAAAGCACTTCTTTGTTCCAAAGGATATCATTCTGAATATATCGAAATTTTGAAATTTAAATCTATTATTAGATTTTTAAACCATCTTGAAATATTTAATAAAAATGAAAATTTATTTTATTATTACTACTTAAATTATTAATAAGGATTAAATAATAATTTACAATAAAATTTGATAAAACGCCTATATAAAAAAATATATTAAACAATTTCATAAATATTTAATTGTATATGAAATTTTTAACCTTTTAAAACATTTAATTCAAATTAAATTTTGATTCATTTAGAACAAAATTTTATAAATTTCAAATGTAAAAATAAATATCTTAAAGAATTTTATGGATATTGAAATTTAAATTAATGTGATGTATCAGAATTACAATTAATTATATCAACAATAAAGACATCGACAAATCCAGACTCTAAAATCATTAATTACCTAAGAGAAACCAAATCCACAGCTTTTCCAAAAAGTGATTAATGATGATAAATGACTTCTTTTTTTCTTTTTTATTTCAAAAGAGAAAAAAACGTTTCCCAAAACACTACATTACCAAAACAGCAAAAAAAAAACCGTTTTCCACTGCTAATAAAATGAAAAACTTAACTTTTCCTTAAAAAAAAACACAATATATAAGCAAAAAGCGGAAAGTAATAAATACATAAAATATACCGAGTGAAACACGTGTTGAAATGCATGTGGAAACCGTTAAAAAAATAGCAGGGGCAGCAGCAGCAACGCAATATATTCGTATAGAGTAGTATAAGCAAAAAAACCCGTATTAGTTACGAGGCAGTTTTTTTCGGGGGTGCATTTTGTGCGATTCCCATAGTGTATCAAGTACCACCCGCGTCCTGCATCATGTGCAGCACCACCAGACACCAGTCTGGCATAATATGGGGTGGTGTTAACAGACGTTTCATTTAACTTCAGGGGTAGTTGGACGCGACAACTCCCCCTCTGATGCATATATACCATGCATGCGACCAAACTGCAGAAACTGTTAATTAAGCAGAGGCAAAATGCATCAGTGTTTTATATTGCACAGCAAACAGCAACAGCGGAAAATCTACCGAAAGCGTAAATGGTAAAACATTGAAAAAGTTGAAAGAAAGGGTTGGTTTAACGACACTTCAAGATGTCGCAACAGTTGTTTGATTCCCTGGTAGCTCCTCGAAGTTTATTAGTGGTTGATGCAATTACGGTCGATTGATGGAAATCATCCAAAGACAATCTCTTCGAATTTAATAATCGCCGGGGATTGCAGACGGACGACTGCTGTGCGTTTTGTCTGTCTGTTCTGTTGACCTAGTTTCCCTTTTCCGATCAAGCAGCGTTCCAGTGCTAATAGAATTGCTTTTGCCTTTATTATACGTATGATGCATGTGTGCTTAATGAAGGGTAGAAGGGTTGCACAAATATTTTATAGAGATGCTCGTCCCTTCTGCGTTATATTGGAGCAGGTGTTGTGCGAAGAGACCTACATTCGCTGCTGCGAGCTTTTATTACCGACAGACATTCGATTCACTTGATTGCACTTGTCCAGAAGGTTGAAATTTTAATAAGCGACCTTCTTTTTAAACGTTGGGATTAATGATTAAAGGTGTTGCTTATGCACTAATACATGGCCAAAAAGCAAGAAAACCTTTCGGTTTTGTGCATTCGTTAAGCTTTCTTTTGTTGTTTCTTTACTTTTAATTTTTTGGTCATTTTTTTAAATAAAATTCGTGTTTTTTTATCCAATTTTTACTTTTAATTAATTAGTTTTCTTTGGTATTTTTTACTTGAAAACTTTTTTTGACAATTTTAAATTTTCAAAAAGTTCAAAGAATTAAAAAATATTAAGGATTTCAAAGGATTTACGGGCTATACTTGTTTTATAAAGATTTTTAATTATTTGAAAGTAATTTAAGTGTTGTAAAGGATAACAGAATTTTTAATTTAAAATTTAAGACTTTTTTTACTTGAAAGATTTAGAAGGACTAAAAAGCAATTGTTTATAACTTTAATTTTAAAATAAATTTAATGTTTTTGGTCAAATAAATATTTTATTTAAGTACTCATTGTATTATTATGAAAAGTTCAAAATAATTTAGTTAAAACTGTTGTGTTTTAAATACTTTCGACATTTTTTAAATTTTAAAATAATTTTTTTCATCAATAATTTTAAAATTTGATTTGAAGTATTATAAAAAAAAGTAAAAAGTTTGAGACATTTAGCAATTTGTGTATTAACAGAGACGCCAACCATGCACCGCAAGTAAATATTATTCTGTTTGGTTAAATTTAGTTGCGATAAGCTCGCATGAAGAGCAATTGAGAGACGAACCCTGAGGAGGGTTAATGACCCAACCTAATCTGAGACTTATTGAACTATCGAAGGTCTGTTCTGTTCGAGCACAGCTCGCACTCTCCCGTTCTGGAAAATAACAAATTTCTTGAGAGGTTTTTTCCTTTTCGAAATTCACGCAGAGCGGCGACCACTTGAGTCGCCATCAAAGGGTTTATTGTGAAGCAGCTTTTTTCCACAGTGCAATATATATTCACTAGTAGTATGCACTTAATAAAAAAAGGATTGTAGTCGTATATTTACAAGAAAGAAAAATATTTCGCCAAAATTATACAATGTATTTAATGTTCTTAGAAAAAACGTATTTTCCGCTCATACCTGGTTTCGTTTTTTTTTTACGAGTGGTCAAATCATTTATGCAATGGTCGAAAAAGGGTTGTTTGGGCAGATTTACGCGTTCCGTTTTACGAGGCCTTTTTTTCGGTGCCGACCGCGCTCAATCTTTATGGGCTTTTTATTATTTTACATCGCCGAGATGCATTCCTTCTTCCTTCTACAGACTTCAGCATTTAGCATAAGCACCCCCAATCCCAATGGGGGTGCGAGTTTCGTTCTCGGCGAAAAAATACGCCAATGTTTATACAAAGTCTACGTTTCAACAGTATCATGCAAGATAAACCGGAATCGGCCGCCTAAACTAACAAATTCCGGGCTGCTGATGATGGAAAAAAATTTCACGCCCCTTATCGCATTTTTAAATTTTATTTTGTTGCTTTTTCTTAAAAGAAATCTTCAAAACTGCATTTTATATTTTTTGTTTATTGAAAAAATATTTTTTGTTAACTTTTGCATACAATGGCAAAATCGAAGGTTCTTCTGTTGAAATTTTTTTGGCTCAATGACAGCGAGTATTTTTTATTACCTAGGGCAAAACGGCAAAAATTACAACACTTGGCCTCATTGAAAACATTGAATTATACATAATTAGTATTCCATGCAAATTCAACGACTGTTTTGACAGTCTTTTTATTTTCTCATTCCGAAATCTTTGTTTTGCATTTAATTGTTTTTATTTTTATTTTTGGAACATGAAAACTTTTTGAATAGAAGGTGTTACAACTTAACAATTATACAAAGAATAGCTACTTTTGAAGTACCCACCCCCTGGGCTTGACCATTCATCCCTTGTCACTGAGCACTGAGCTCTTGAGGACATTTGCAAGTATTGAGTTTACCCAAAATGGCAATAAATTCCTAATCACTGTAAACACATCTTTTGTTGTTTTTCTATTATATTTAAAGTACCATACAAAGAGTTTACGCACAATATTCCTGTAAAAAATATAAGAAAATTTAACATATTACTAAAATTTTTAAACTTTTTAATTGCCAAGATTGTTTACTAGAAATGCAAATAAATATTTTTACAGGTAATATTTTATTAAGGGTTTTTTTTTATGATGTTATAACACTTTTCCGGTGTTCTTTACCGTTGAATTTTTATTTATAAAATTCATTGTGAAAAGAAAATTAAAAAAAAAAAGCTAAAAAAAAGCTTCTAATTGCCTTAATTTTTTTTCCTTTCAAAGCAATTAAGTGGCATCCCCGAAAATGAATATGCATTAACGCATCTAATTGAAAGCATGCTGCAAGAAGCATATTTTTAAATTTATCCCCGAACGGATTCCTCTTCGGTCTTCTTCACATGAACCGACGAAGGGGTACAATCTGATACGTTAAGGTACATTAGCAACCCTTTAAGTAAATTTCCTTTTTAATCCATGTGTGCGCACAAAAGGGTTGCTCGATCGATGATGCAGTGCTGTGTGGGCGAAACGAACTGTTGAAAAAAATTGGGTCATTTTTTCGTACCCTCATTTAAGGGATGCATATCCTTTTCAGACCATAACCAAATGCTTTCTCGAAAAAAAAAAACATCGAATACATCACCCGAGAAGAACGCTGACGTACTTTTATTTCTACTACTAAAAGCAAAACACAAGAAACTTCAAAGGGGTTGATGCAGTTCTATGCAATGCAATGCATAGAAATAGTGTTTAGAGAGATAGAAAAAAGTAGAAAGAAGAAGAAGAGGAGTATAGTGTAGTAGTGCACAGTAGAAATTGCGTTTTCCTCGAGGAGTTTGCTAAATGGCCTGGGATACAATATCATTTGATATGAAAAGCCAAGAGACCGGTACCGGTAAGACGAGTTGCTAGACAAAAGGTCCGTGTGGCCCGTTTGGGAATATTACCGATTCGCTAGCTGCTTTGCATACTTGTCCCGGCGGTTCCGTTGCAATAGATAGAAACATGTGCGACGTAATAACGTTTTTATCATTTCTTGGGGGACGACGAACGAACAATGCGAACTTTTCAGAATGCACCGACACGTCTAACTTTCTTCTTCTTCATCATCGGTCGCTTTTAACGGGTTTTCGCATTTCCGATCAATACAGTTTTATTCATTTCTATAGTGCTGGATGAGTATGAAGTACCTACATTGTACATATGCGGTTCGCATTAGCGTTTTTTATGTCCTGTTTTTCCTTTTTTAATGTCCCTTCGATTTTTCATTAGAGCAAATTGCTGCATACGTCAATTTTGTCTGTCCACCCCCCAATAATGGACGATTTTCGTGTCTTCTTTGCATATTGATGCACATACACTGCACACAAAAAGTGTAGCTCTTTTTATTTTATATTTAACAAATGAAATTTCTTTGTTTTTTGCTTTTTTTTTTCGTTAAAATTTAGAAAATTTTTAAAAACTGTATAAAAGACTACTGAAAACTACTGAAAAGAAATTTTACAATGGAAAAAAAAGTAGTTAAAGTTAAAACTTTTAGGACATTCTGTAGATTACATTGCAATAACTGCATTATGCATCTAAACTTTATTTTTTTATTTTTTCAGTTATTTATTCACATTTGGTGACTCTTTTTATGTATTTTTTTTTATAAGTTTTGAAAATTGACAAAGAAATTTAATTATTATGCGCTTTTTTTTATAAGTTTTGAAAGTACACACAGAATTTAAATCTAATTGGCTTCCATGTATATTGTATTCTGTGTACTTTTTCCACTATATTCACCATATAGTAGATGTAAATAGAAAATAGAAGAAGAAGACAATTATACGAAGCGTCTTGCGTGGCTCTTTTTGAAGGCCAAAAGGGGCAAAAAACTCATCTCGCGACTATGTGCCACTAGATCTTGCTCCACCCAGTCCATCGAAAAAAAAGGATTGTTTTAGTTTATTTTTCAGAGCTGAAAACAGGTCCGGATGGAGAGAAGTACACACGCAAATGCACGCAACGAAATTTTTGGTTATAAATTTTCAGCTTTTATTACTATTATACGCAGCGAGTTGCTCGCCTCAACATTATTATTATTATTATTTAATCGTAAATTTTCAGATGCGGCTTTTCTTATAGTTTCGTTTTATACTGCATGTTGCCAGTTTATATTACAATAAAGGCAATGCATTTCTCGAGAGGGTTTATCGTAAAATCTTCTCTCTTTAATAAAGTATTAAATAAGAATTTAAAATTCAGGCAAGTGCTTTTCATTTTTAATTAGTTTCTTTAATTCTACATTTAAAGCCTTGTTTACTAACTTTAAAACAAACTTTAAAATTAAATAATCAGTTAATTATTTATCATTATCATTTAAACCTATAATGTATACATAAAAAAATATCTATTTTGTAATAGTTTGGATATAAAAAAGCATTTTTTACCAAATTTTTCTTACTAAAAAATTATCCCTGAAAACAATATTAAAAAAAAAACCTAAATAATCAGTAAATTATTTATCAAAACTCTGTAAAAATATTCCACTAGGTTCTAGAAAGAAAAAAAACCAAAGTGCATTTAAGTACTTCTTATATTTAGTTCAAGGTCTGAGCTTATGAAATAAATCATTTTCAGCTTTTGAGATTCATAACTTGTACATTAATATCCGAAGCACACACTTACGATGTGTAATTTTTCAAAGAATAAAATTCAAGTTCACAAAATGGTTCGATTAAAAAAAAGAAGTTAGAAGAAAGTTCTAGATTTCAATGCAATAGAACAGAGTGAGTACTATGTACATGTATTTAGAAATATAACGGCACATCTTGTCGTCTAATTTAAAGCGGCGACTGACCATCATCTAACCATTGGTCAGTTCTTTTTTTCCTTCAATTTACTCCCGGTATCCTTGAGCTACTAACTGCAGCAAGAATAGTTTTCTGTGGTCTCATTTATATTAACAGATTTTTCCGCCGTGTTTGTCTTCCTCCACCACCATCATCGGCGAGTAGAATTTCACTCAAAGTTCGATGCTGTTACAACTTACGAGTGGAGAAAATGAACAAAAAAAAAACTGTAAGCTGTAACCTTCACCTTAAGTTTAATCAGTTTATAGATTTTTCTTGTGTTTTTTTTTCGTTATAATAATACTTTTTTGTATTTTGTATTTTTTTTTTTTGTATGAAAGTATTTACAAATTTAATTAATCAAAAAATAATATTAATAAGTAAAAAATGAAATAGATTTGTAATTTTTTTTTTTTTTTTGTAGAAAAGGTGATGTTTAATGAAAACTTTGGTCAATATTATTAGACAAGATGATGTGTGAACAATAAAAGGGAGTTTGCATGAAATTCCCCATTCACATGGCTAAATTATAAGTCCTTTTGGACTGAAATGAATAAGCAATAATAAACATTGTAGCGTATCAAGTGATTACAATAACGACCGACTTTCGTTGCACACACAAAACGCCCCTCGAGAAACCGCCACCTTAATCAAAAACGATAAGGGGTTGCACTTTAGAATTCGAACCCCTATACACCTAGTATAGTCAGTCGTACACGTACAAAAACAACAAATTGTTTCCTCTCGTATTTCGTCCCGAACGGGAATGGACCACCAAAGGAAATTTATAGCAACTCGTTTGTTGTTTTTCAAACACAAAAGTTACCAACTGCAAATTATGCGTAGCTTTTATTTTACAGATATAAATTTAAAAAAGTTTTGGTATAGCTAACTAAAAAAGAAAATGTCGAGCAAATTATTACTACACTTCTCATTTGCATTTCTAGTTAATTAGTGGCACAAAAACAGTTTCAAATGTAGCGAAAATTTAGGTTACACTTCGAGTTTTTAGCATTCGGCTATTATCATTATAAATTTGCTGCAACGTTTCGAAACTTTAAAAGTTTTATGGTTTGCTCATATGAATAAAAAAATATATTAATTTTCTTTGCAAACTATGACTTCTAATTTTTTAATTTTGGTTTTATAGGTTTCTTCTTTCGATTTAAATTTTTTAAATTTAAGTTAATAGTTTTTTCGATAAAAATTTTTTTCTTTTTTGCTTTTTCGTGGAGTTTTTTCACAAACGAAAATCGAATCCAGGTCACGTTTTACTGCGACCGTCATTTCCATATTTTTACATTTCGAGTGAACATTACCAAACGATGCGACTGTCAATTAGTGCGAATGATAATTAATTTATTTACCGTGAAAATAGTAAAAGTTTTTCCTCTGTAAGTTTTATATTTCTTGCGTTGCTTTATAAAACATTATTGTCTAATTAATTTTTCATACAGCATGTTCAAAATTCTACTAAATAAATAGTAAATTCTATTAAATAAAATATTAGTTCATTTTTATTTGCTTTCTTTTTTATTAATACTGCTGTTTTTTTGTTATTTAAATATATAATGTGGAATTATTTTTTGTAAATAGAAGGAAATACTGGAAGGCAAATAGGAAAACGGAGTTCATAATTAAAGCATCAGGTAGCTATTATTTTGTCAGTTATAATAGTGGAAACGAAACGAAAGACTTAATTTTAATATAATCTTTTCGATTGAATAGAAATGTTTTTGTTTTATGCTAAAGAAAGCAGTCAAATTTGTCGCTTTTGGGTCTGTTTTAGCTTTTAAAAATTATCTTGTTTGTTTTGCTATCACTTAAATTTATTAATTTTAATTAATTTAAGAAAATCAATTAAAAATCAGGAAAATTTTAATTGGCCACTTTTTTAATCAATAAAATTGCTGTTTTAAATAAAGTAGTAAATTTATTTCGTATATTCGAAAGACAAATTAACAAAAATTACAACATTTAAAAATTTATATTTTATTGATGATATTTTTTTTTAATTAAAGTAAATTAAAAAATAAAATTAAAGCAGATTTTATAAAGTAAAAATTACACGCTTCAAAGCCCAAGTAATTTACATTTCTCAATAAAAAAAACAACTATCCAATAAAATAATAGTACGAATATAAACGGAAGTCAGTTTCCTCTTCACGCGTAATTTACAAGGTGCATAAAGCAACCCCCCGAATGCAATTTTAAACGGTCAACCGACCGTTTTCCAATTTCGAATTCCCTGTTTTTTTTTCTATCTAAACCGCTAAAAAATAATTTCAGTAGAATCATGGCGAATTTGCCCTTTAAAAAAAAACTTCAGACAAGTAAACAACATAATTAGTAAATAATAAATGCTCCTTTTGATCGTCATTAGTGCTTAATGGAAAAATTCATTAGCGTAAAACAACGTTTACTTTTTGCTATACTTAACATTTCACATCGATTTTTCCAGCCGGCATCTCGTTTTTTTTTTTAAACTCTGTTTGTCAGCATAATATAATTAGTGCATTTTAATGAAATTTTCGAAAAGTGTACAGGTGACCGCTTTTAAGTGACTTATTATGGCCACCTGAAAGGGAAAATTCACCTGGACTTCAATTATTGCTTCCTTAACCCCCTAGTTTCTGCTTACTCGAAGAACTGTTTCTTCTAGGGGTGGCTTCTTAAGTATAGATAATATTTGATAATTTTTTATTATTACTTTTTTGCCATTTAAATTGTATTTAAAAAAAAAATTTGAATAATAGTTTTTTAAAAGTTGTTTGTATTTTATTTCGCTTGATTCGCTTGAAATTTATACGTTTACAGGTGAGGGGATAAAGCAGTCGAGACAGGTTTGTGCGTTCTGTGTGCGTTGTTACTCTTTTCTTTTTCATTCTTTTTCGGTGTAAGGGAATATCGGTGTGCGTAGAATGCACCTGCAAGGAATATAATTATTGGAAGGGCTGAATAGTCGCGACTAACACGGATGGGCGATTAGTGAAGGATGGCCTAAACTCCAAGCAAAGGTCTTAAGAAAAGAAACTGAAAAAAAAGAGCTACACCGAAACTGAATTGACCCTTATTCGCGTCTCGAGGAATTTTATTACATTGAACAGACCATAAAAACGTCTTAGAATTCCATTTAATTTGTTTCTTCTTTGAAAAAGCAATAACAATGATAAGCATTTTATTAATTTCTTATTTGTACTACTAAAATACAATAAAAACTAAAATTTACTTAAATAGTAAAACAAAGAAATAAAATAATAGAACTTAAAGAATCATTTAAAGCAAAGAAGTTTTAATTCATTTAAAGAAAAGAAATACAAAAAATGATTAATTTATTGTGGCCATTGCATACACCTCAATTGTTTTTTATGTCAGTCAGATGGATAATGGGAGGAAAACAATAAAGAGAAGAAAATGTCGTTTTAATTGTGAAAGGTTCGGCTGATAGACGCTCAGAGAATGAACGCACAGATACGAAAGATGTGAAGAAAGTGCGGCGCAAAAAAGTCTCCCACATTGGCGCATATGGTGGGTAGTAAAATCCCTCCTAAACGAAATCTATATTATGATGGTCTCGATGATGGAAAAAATGCAGAGCGGTTTGCAGGTGCCTCCCTTTCCCATAACCCTTTTACTCCAAATCTCTAATAAGGCAGGAAGAGTTTTTTGCCTGAGAGTGCAGAGATTGCGTCTAATCTATTAAACAACATCTTGATGGGGCTGCTTGCAAGGAGGCTCCGTATCGCAGGTATCTTGCGGCTTTAATTGGCTCGCTCTTCTCTACATCTATAATTACAAAGCAGCAATGCGTTTTTTTCCAATGCACAAGAACTTTGGTAATCAATTTTCCAATAATTATTTTGGCGTTTAATTTCATTAATATTTTAATTTATGCATAAGATTCAAAACTTAAAAAGTAGTTTTTTGGGTTTATTGAATTTTTTTTATATTAAAAGTAAATTGATTTTTCAGTTTTTTTATTTTTCTATTGTTTTTTTTTTAGATGAATTTTTAATTAATTAATTAGATTAATATTTTTGGTAAAATTAAATAAAGAAATTGTAAAAATTGTAAAATATAAAATATAAAACCAATAAATCTGATTAAAAAAAGAATCAGTAGTCTATAAATAAGTAAAAAAAATTACACGTTTCCGATACTTATAGAACAGTTCGATGCTATAATAAGAACTTATGATAACTTAATAATTTAGAATCAGTAATTTATCACCTGTTTGACACAATTCCGATCAATCCGGATGTTGGATTCGAACATAATAGTAATAAAATAAAGCTACCTAATTGCCATTGGAAGCGTTTAATCATTGGTCAGCAATTAATTCCGATCTACCGTCTGTTGCATTCTCCATTCGAAAAATATCATTAAAAAGTACACTCATCAGACAAACATTTGAAAATTAAACAATCTGTTTGTATGCAACAAAAAAAATATCATTTTCCTTCTGTTGCTTACACTTTTTTACTCCTTTTTAAATTTTTCATTTGTTATACTTTCACTTGGGTTTCATTAAGTAAATATCTGATTTTTTTTAATTATTCAAAGAAAAATTGTTAGATTTACACTTTACAGTCAATGAGATGATAAATTTGTCAGGATCATTAGTCTGACCATCTTGAACGGTTGTATATGAACGTCCCTTGCTTTCCACCCCCTTTGCCTGTCTGGGTGAACGGGTGAAATTTGAAATGCCGAATTCCAGCATCGTAGAGCATCGTAGAGAAAAAACTGCCAGACAGATTGCCTCTTTGCCGCGCAACCCCCGCCAAAAAGGTCTCGTGAAGCGCACAGGGGTTAAACGTCTATTTTATACGAGCAGCGAGCAAAAGAAACGAACGAATAAGAGAACCACAAACAAGGAAATATTTCGAAACAGGTACTTTTCTGATTCCCCTATTTTATACAAATTCATCCCCCACTAGAAGCTGCTAGCTAGCTAGTTCTCAGTCTACGAAAAGACGCACCTGACACTTTTACTTTTTTGTCAATTTTGTCTCATTTTTTCTTCTCTTTTTTTTCTTTAATAGATATTTATCTTTAGTAGCTACAGTGCAGGATTGTAGTCATTGATAAAAACCGCAATTTTTGTGTTTTTCTTAAATTAATAAATAAAAATATTGTTTGAATTATTTTCTTGTTGATGAATTGCATTTTAAGCTGTACAAAAGAAAATATGTGTAAAAAAGCAAATTTGCCACAGGGCATAAACTACCCTTAAATAATAAAGAAGAGATGAAAGCCAAAAATCGCATCTTTTGGTGAAAACGCACATTCGAGTGTTTTCCCATCATAAACTGCGGCTTATGTCAGCGATTTGCGTCAGCCAAATTTGTAAAGACGGATTTAACACTTGGCCACAAAGAAACGCGTCAAAAGACTTTTTTGTTCAGCTCCCAACTCCCCCAAATCTGTTTTCTGCTAAAGAATAAACGACTCGTAAGAAATTAACAGTTCAAACAATACACTGCGACATATGTTTGCCATTTTAATACATTTTTTACAGCCCTAAAAAGCAATTCTTCAGCAAGCAGGAAAAAGATGTTTCCTAAGTCAAAAGTAAACATGCAAATACAAAGCCAGCACAGTATAGCATATTGATATCCTGTAATTGTATAATTAATGTCTGGTAAAGAAGTTATTAGTGAATGCGGTAATACTGGTAATTACGAAGAAGAACTGTAAAAGCGTATGGTATAGTATGAAGAAGAAAAGCGCGCAATGAATGTTTAACGATTCGCGTTGATGTTGCGGTGAAAGGAGTGGTTGTTCACTATGCATCGACTTTTGCAGTTTTCAAGGAATCGAATTAAGTCCCATTCGAATTAATAGGGCAAATATAGAACCGATAAATGAACAGATTCGCCTTCGCCGCTTGGAAAATTGATGGCCTTTAGCAATTCCGTCATGCAATAGCTCGTTAGCTCGCCTTTTTCCCGGAATCCGGTACGTCGAACGCGTATCTAATCATTGTAAATTATAAATTAGCCAATTGTGAGTTTGTATATCGCGCTGCTGGAAGGGAAGAAAGCACCTCCGTGGGCACCCCAAGCGTGCTTCGCAGAATCATCACTTGATTAATGATTCAACGGCTTAAGTTTCGCTAAGTGAAATCGTTATGTTTCTATTACTTCAAGAAGTTATTTACTTTTTTATTTCAAATTTAAGTTTTTATATTCTAATCACTGCTTTATTTTTTAATTATTATTAATTTATTTAATTTTTATTTAAATCATTTAAACACTTGAAATTTGATACATGAAAATTATGCAAAAAGCTCTAATAAAGAAGTTCAAAAACAAATTTTGTATGAAAATAGAAGATTTCTGAAGGAAATTAGTTGTTTTTTTTTTTGGTTTTGCATACATTAGCAGCATCTAAAAGTAGAAAATAAAAACAGAAGCTGGGGCATTAAAGATGCCGAGCGAAAGTTAAAAATAATTACAAGTATAGGAGCGCTATAATGCACACGATATGTGCATTTTGAGACTGGATTTTATTTACACAAAACACGACTAGTGTGTTTGTTAGGACGGCGGAATTTCAAGCTGTTCAGTGTCTGGTTCGCCGGCTTTTCTTCTTCCACTGCTTCTTCTTCTTATTACTTTTTTTTTCCGCTGTTGGTTTGGACGGTTTCACCCCTCGCGCTGCGCCGCCGCCGCTAAACGCTAAGCCAAATAAGCAGAGTCGCGGAGGCGCAAACGGAGCTCAATGTGTTCTTACTTGCACCGAGGTCACTGCACCTTCGGGGCCACGAAACAACGAAAATTACACCACAAGGACCCACCCAAAAATCCTCTAACTTATATCTATATATCTAATGCACATCAAAACTTTTTCCTCTACTTCATCTTCTTCTTCTTCTTTCCATTTGTTGCTTTTGCTGCTGCTAATGTTGCCAACTTGGAAATCGTTAAAATCTTCAGTTGCGTGTGCCCTAAAAACGATTCGCGTAGGCCCAATTATGCAAATATGCGATGATGACTAATTAGAAATCCGAATTTATTTGCTTTTCTCCGGCGCCGCATACAACACGATGGGTCGCAGCTTGAAAAGAAGCGCAGCTTTCTCTCCGCAGAAGAAATTCTTCACGCAAAAACGCGCGCCGGCCTAATCATCGAACGAATTTGGTTTTCCTGTTGCGCGGAGACCATTCTTTTTTTTCTCTCTACCGATTTTAATCGCCAAATACCTTTATAATTCGTGGACATGCACCGGAATCACGTTTCTCGTAAACGTTTTTATGAGACTACAATGCCATTTTTTATTTCTATTTAAGCGGACGGCCGGCTTTTTTCTTTTTTTTTTTCTGTTACCAGCAGCTATTTATCAAAACAAAGTGTGTCTTATTAGGGAACAATATACTGGGCAGATAGAGTTTTCATTCAAATGTATGTGCATTTTTTTTTTTCGTTAGCTTTTACGTGCTTCGAAATTTAAAATTTTGAACTTTGAATTTGCATTTTACATGTTGTTTCACAAACTAAATTTGTATTTGTTTAGTTTTTGCATTAAAAAACACCAATTTTAATAATAAAATCATTTATAAAAAATATAAAAACACATTTTTTGTTTGTTTTTGAAGAAAAAAAAAATGAAAGAAAATTCAATACAGTTAATTGATTCATTAAAAACCCATTGCAAAAAGTGCACTTTACCATTACCAACACACAAGCGCTACTTGAAGTACATACAAAACAAGTCAATAAACACAAAGGTGAACTAATTACTACCCTACGGTATTTGCGGAGACAACATGCATGTGGGGGCACATTGGGGTGGCATAATGCAAAGTGAATAATTAATCGTTGGCGTGAAAAAGAACGCCTTCGGATGGACGTTCGGCAATGTTGTTCGCTTTGGCTTCGGCTTAGGCTGTTTGGCTACATTACTCTCTATACACGCATACTTTGGATCGATGGATCCGTACACACATATGTAGTGTATAGAAATGGTGAAACTGAAAAGTGTGTCGTTGTATATTCACCACATATTCACTAATGGTACCTAGAGGATCGATCGATTGTTTTGTGTGTTGTGAAATAACCATTATTGTTATTATTATTATTATTCGCTGGGAGGCGGCCACTGGCGCACATTACCAATTAAATATTTATGGAACGAAGCGCCCAATCGGCTAGCCACATCAAATAAAACGAAGAAGGAAAACACACTTTTCGTATAAATGCCACAATATTTTCCATATACCATCATATACGCATATAAATGCATATTTTTAGGGTGTAAAAACACTATAGGAAAACGATAGGAAAAGTATACAGATCGATCTTTTTTTTTTCTGTATTTGAGTATTTGTGCTCATGATCGCTAAATTATTTGTTCGTTAATTGTGTGTGTGGACTTTCTATATGCACAAATTGACCTACATTTTTTTTTGTGGTTTTTCAATTATATTGGCTCGATGTTGAAACTTCGTGATGACCAGTTATTATAATGTGCAAAAAGTTTTCACTTAATTTTAATTCGGTTAAAACAAAAAACTAATTTTATTTGTAAATTGCTTTTTTATTTTAACGAAATAAATTAAAATCAAAATATGTCAAAAGTTTTCACTTAATGATTTTTACGGTTTTTTTTAATTGATTTCAATTTAAAAAGTGAAAAAAATATATAAAATATAGTTGATGAAAGACAATAAAAAAGTTATTAATAATTATTTTAAAGAAGAGAAAAGAACAATTTATTTTTTATTTTTTTACCTTAAAATCAAATAACTTCTATTATTTTTTAATAAATATTTAAACAGAATCTTATTAATTATTTTAAGTTATTTAATTTTAGTTCCATTAATTGTTTACTTTTATTTCGAATTTAAAAAATGAATTAAAAAATAAGAATATTTAGTTAAACAAATATTATTTTTTAAATTTATTTTTTCCTAAATCCAATTAATTTAAAATATATATATAATCATAAAATTGAAAGAATTTAATCATTTAAAGTATTTTTTTGTTAGTTCTAGTGATGCCAAAACTTTCAAAGATATTTAATTATAATTTTTTTATTTACTTTTAATTTAAAAAGTTTAATTTTATTAATTTAATTTTAATTATATTAAAGCAAAAACGTTCTTAATTCTTAAATTTAACCAAACAAAGTTAAAGAAAGATATTTTGTTTTAAAACTAGGTTTTCCAAAATAAAACCTTAATTTTCGAAGCATTATTTAATTATTTTGCAAATTTGAAATATAAATTTTAAAGTAAAGATTATTTAGTTAAATAAATATTATTTTTGAAATTTAGTTTTACTTAAATCCAATTTCATTTTTACATTTTTTCATATTAAATAATAAAATATAATAATTACTAGTAATTTTAATTTAATTCTTCTGAAGCAAAAACATTTTATCTTTTATCAGATATATTTTTTATTAATTAAAATTTATTACTTAAAAAATATAAATAAAATCAAACAACAACGCAATTACTAGAAAATCCCATAATAGTAATCCAGCAAATGATAAATCCATTAATAATAAAAAAAATCGAAAAATGTAAATATCAAAGTTTACCTCTCATTAAACATAAACTAGATGAGAGTTAATTGATAAGCGAACCGGAAGTTTTGACACAAAACGTCGCAACCTGCACACACAAAATGCTCGCTGCATAGAAATGTAGAGCGCACATTCGACCGGTGCAACAGGTGGTTAACAATAACCACCCCAATGGCATCTCCACTGACATACTTCCCATTTCCCATTCTTACTTCTTATGCTTGTACACATTTTACTGCATTAGGGGGTACATTCGGTGACTCCCAAGAAACCCTTACGAATTCGCTCAAAAGTTGCATAAATTTCCTCCGAAAAGACCAATTCGAGGGTGTTAAGCATACGCGTTTACGCACTTTATTTATATGCCGCTGGCCGCCTCTACATATAAATATATTGGCCATTATGAATAATAAATAAGCAGAGGGTGAAATAGCCAATAATAATAAATAACCATTTGCGTCACGACCGATCTTGTTGTGTTGCATGATTAATGCGTTTCTTTAAATTCAGCGTTTTATAGTGTGTAAGTAAATCCAGAGGGTCGCTTTACCTCCCGCTGGATGGAATTCCGAAATTTGCCACCGGAGTCAGCCCTTGACACGCATCCAAAGTCCACACTCACAAACGGCACGGATGAGTGGAAGAGAAAAGAAAAGAAAATTCAGCAGTTGACGATGAAGGAGCTGAAGAGAAAGGGGATGATGATGATGATAATTATGCGGATCGACCGCTATGAAGGATACCGTTAGATTCTCTCTTTTTTTGCGCATATTGCTACACCCTCAGTTCGCACGAACAGATTCGATAGATAAAAGTTGTCCTTCCACTTTTGCCTTTTTTTTGCTTTTCGTCTTCTTTGGATGTGTAAGAAGTTTGTCTTCGATGTGGGAACCGAAGAAATGTCTACAGGGTGAGTTGCACCCCTGCAATTATCTACCGTTGTCTGCTAATTGTTTTTTAATTTATTTTACTTTTATTTTTTAATAAAAATGATACTTTTGTTTTCTTTATTAGGAAAATTACAATTCATAACTTTTGTTTGATAAATTTAATGGAATTTTAAAAATTAATTTTTGAAATTTTTCTTTTTAATGCAATATAAATATTATATCAAATGAAATTATAAATATTTTTTTCGTTGGATAAAAGGTGGAAATGTTAATTAACATAAAAATATTAAAAATATATTTAAAAAACCACCCTGTAGAAAAAAAAATCAAAATTTATATCCATTTTTTCAGGTTTTATTCGCAGCCCCCAAACGTTGAGACATTTAGTAAACCCCGAAAGCGCACAAAGAAAAAATCAGACGCAGAAGAAGAAGAAGAAGTAGTGGATGAAGAAGAAGAAAAAAATCGAAACCAAAGCTCCGATGAAGCAGCAAAAAAAAAACGATCCACCTGTGCGACGAAATTACGACCCTTTTTCAAAAGTTCAAGATGTTTCTTGAAAAACTGCGCTGCGCTGTGAAAAAAAGGGTTAAGATAATGATCCGCCGTCCTTGAAATCCATGGGAAAAAAACCGTCTGGCTTTAAAAAGAGTGCACATATCCTATCTCTCTACCCCCTTCACTTGTCTGCAACTGCAACCCCCACACAAACCCACACTTTGCGCGTTCCTTCTACATACATATAGTATATTATGGCAAACAAAACCACCGCAGAGAAAAAGAAAGACCCGAAAAATATGGGTGAAAAAAAAAACAGAATACCATCGGGGCTCGAAATGTGTTGTGTAACATAATTTACACGCTCGATTAGAATGGAAGTTAGAATGCCAAGCATATATTTTTGGCGCTCGTTGTTAAGCCCTTTTTTCATCATCGTTATTGGACGAGGATAATAAATATTCTAATTTGTATTGGAATTGGTTGGTACTGTGGTATTAGTTGACAATGCGAGCAATATATTCGTTAATTTCGATAAAGGGTCACCGAAATTTATTGCTCACTATATGCTGGTACATAATTCACACGAAAATCTCGCTTGATAAGATACGCTTTGGATTTTTTCCCTTTTTTTTTTTGACATTAAAAAAGTGGTTCTTGATAAGATAGTTTTCGTGTGTTTTTTTTTTATGAAAAATATATACTGAGGATTGATTCTTCATCGTTAATTTTTATTGAATAAAATTATTTTCGTTTGCAAAAGAATTTTTTAATTTTTTGCTGAACTTTTATTTAAATTTATTTTATTTTATTTTTTAATAAAAAATTGAATAATTCAATTTTCTAAATAATTGTAATTAAAGCAAATGAAGTTGCTAAAAATTTAAATATACTTTCTTTTATTTTTACTTAATAGACATTGAAAAAGCATCTTGATAAGATGGTTTTCGTTTTTTTTTAAGACATACAGGGGATTTTTAAATAAATTCTTCATCCCCAATTTTCAATGAATAAAATTATTTTAGTTTGCAAATTAATTTTTTACACTTTTTATTGGACTTTTAGCAACAATATTTTTATTCAATTTCAAACTAAAAAATTGCAAATTTATTTTTGTGAAATTCTTTTATAGCAAAAAATTGCTAAAAATTAGAAAATTAAAAAAGGGCTTCTTGATAAGATAGTTTTTCTGTTTTTCTTTTTATATAAATGAAGGGGACGTTTTAATATTATTGATTTTTGATTTTCATCCACAATTTTCATAAATTATTTCAGTTGCAATTTTTTTTAATGGTTTTTAACATTTTTACAGGACTCTCTTCAATGTCACTTTAAATTTTTAAGAAATTGTAATCTTTTTAATTTAACTGTCTTAAAATAATCCTTGATGAGACACTTTTTATATGATTTTAGCATTGACTAAACTTGTTAGTCAATGCTTTTAGTTTATTGACATACAGGGAATGTTTCCTTATTGGTTTTTCATCACCAATTTCGATTGATTTTGATTATTTTACATTGCAAAAACTTTGCTTTTAATACCCATTTTAATAGAACTTTATTAAAAAAATTTTTTTATTAGCAATAAGATAAGATTTAAATCCATTTTCTAAATTCTTTTAATGAAAGCAAAAGAAATTACAAAAAAAAAATTGAAATAAAGATTTTTAAATTTAATTTTTAGGCATTAAAAAGTATTCTTTCCAATTTCTTCAAAACATTTACTTTTAATTTTCTATAATTTCAAATCAAAACAACTTAAAAAAAATTGCTGAAAATCGATTTAGAAATGTATTTCACCTTTTAAAAATTATGCCACAATTGGAATTATAATTTTCATTGACATCAATTGTTTGATTTTCAAGGGAAATTCAAACAATTCAACATTTTTAAAACCATTTAATTGACTATTCATTAAATTATACTGTATACTCAATTTTACTTAGAACCCTTCAACATTTTCTTGAATTTCAAAGAAACTATTAAAATTCATTAGAAAAACAAGAATCAATTTAAAAATAAAAAAAGTAACCTGTAACTATTTTAAGCAAAAAACATAATTTAATTAATAAAACGAATATTTAAAAAAGAAATCCCAAAGGAACAAAAAGAAAAGAAAGAAACACCCTGTAAATGAATGATCGCTTATTACTATGTATACAGAATGGTGTGTTGCAATCGTAACCCAGAAATTCATTGCAAACATTTCTCCGCACACTTTTTCAGTAGATATTTGCTTTTGAAATAGTGCGTGCGTTGTGCACACTCAACACATCCACAGCTACTATATGCGATACACATATTTTTTTTTTTTTAACAACAACAACAGGAGTGCATTGAACTTTGCGAAGTTGAACTGAATTTTTCATGCCACACAATCTGCCTGTATGTGTGTGCATGTGTGTGTGTGTGTACGGATATCAAATGTCAATGTGTGCGATTGTGTGTGTGCGCGCATAATATGCGATGTGTGTGTTCATGTGTGGCGGCACTTAATAAGTACAACGACTTTTTCGTGTGCACATTTAATGGCACTAGCATTATATTATCTAACGCGACACTCGATTTTTTAATAACCGCCAATCGTGGATAGTTGTTTGGAAAATTTTTCACTGACTGAGAGCTTTGCGCTGCAGTTCTACGGGATATTTTTAGGAGATCGCCAAATAAAATTAAATGCGTTAAGAGTAAATAAAAAAAAAGGCTTGCGACATACATTTCCCGATCACATTTTTTCGGTACTTTAAGTGCTAAATTTTTATTGTCACGTAAACCTCATTCTGCTTTTTTTTCCTTACATTTCGAATTTTTTATTTATTTCAAATGCGTTTTTCGAAAGTTTATGCCTCAATAAAAAAAGATTAACGGGTTAAGGACCTGCTTTTTTTATTATTAATTTGCAATTAGTTTCCTGCTTTAATTTATTTGAAACTAATTTAAAATTTCTTCGGAGGAAAATTTTTAAATAAAAACTGGAATACTAAATTTATTAGCAAAATTAAATTATGAAAAATTATTAGCAAAATTAAATTATGAAAAAAAAAGGTTAAAGCTCGAGCTTTATGTATTGAGCGTGCTTTTAAATAATAAAGTCCAAGTGGTAAAATAGTAAAATCCACATTACACGTGAAAAGTCCGTTTGTTTCGTGTTTCAGTGTTTCACGTGGATTTTACATATGCAGGTACACAAATTTAGTTTCGCAACGGAAAAAGAAAAAGGTCATGCACGTGCTTGAATAGTGACAGTTGGCAACACACACTCACATTAGTGTTATAAAAATTGAGTTTGTTAAAAACAATATAAATGAATTCGGTTTGAAGCTAAATGAAAGCGCGAACTGTTATTATTCTTTGAAAGAAAATCACAATAGGCAATAAAAAGCAAAGGAAAAAAAGCTCTTGTTTAAGCAAGCAGAGGAACCGCCTCCACTATAAAAATATTTTTTTATTTAAAACAATGCTTTTGGCGTGTTAAATGTTAAATAAATTTCATCAATGAATTCTGTTCTTGATCATTTTTACTTTAATTTTTGCTGTAGATTTTAAGTGAGATATTTGAAAAGAAAAAATTGTAAATGCAAAATGAGAAATCGCTTATTTTTTGGGCACATATAATTATTAATAATGAGTTGTAGCTGCTGTAATTATGATAATTTATACTTGTGTTACTAATTTTATCTTTGTTTTGCTTTGGCGTTCGTTGACGAAAGTTCGAAAAATCAGTGAGCCGCAAAATCCTTTCCGTGCCCGAAGACGTAAAAGTTTTTCGACCTACGGTTTTCATTCTTATGGGTTCTTTTAAATGGCACATTTTTATTATTACAATTTTTTTCTTAATTAAAATTAAATTAATAAAACCTAAATATGTATTAAATTATTTTCGAAATTTGCAAAGTATTCAAACTGAGCTAACAAAGCATAAAAATCTTTTTAAAATCCAAAGCTTAAAACTTTTTGTTGTTTTTTTAATTTCTCAAATGAAACCAATAAACAATTAGTTTTACTAATTGAAAATTAATAACAAAAAATGTAATAAAAAGTAATAAACCTATTAAAGTACAAGGAGTTAATATTTTATCATAGCAAAAGAGCAATAAACTGTGAAACCCGTGAAGGATTTTCGCAAATTAGGATTTTTGTTTTGTTACGAAACACTTGAAAGTTAACCAATGCTAATTTGATTATATCATCGAGATTTTTGATATGTCGAAAGCGGTTTTACAGAGGCATGTTTGCCGAAACCGTTACTCAACGTATGTAGATATTCAATGTCGCTATTGCTATTTGCAAGCCAAGCCATTGGTTCATTTTGGAAATGAAGTACGTGGGCCGTGGGCCACTCCGCCGAATATCTATCTACTCGTACAAACTCTGCATGCTGTCTGTTTAGTTTTAAGGAGAGAACGTTCCTTGCTGCTTACTGTGTAATTTTGTAATTGACAAAAGGCAAGGCAATCGTTCTTCGCTCTTTTCGTACGAAATGAATGGATGGCCGCAAGGTCGTTAGCCCCGCTAAATTTGGTATTGCACTTGGCGCTATTTTCGGTTTAGCTAAAAATACGAAATTCGCTGCCAAAGGGTTCCGAAAATGCAGCTTCTTGCTTGCTTGCATACCTGCTGACACCACGAAATATCTTCTTTTGCTGCTCTTCTATTTCTTCGGCTGCCGCTCCTTCTATTTTTCATTTTATTTCTGCTTTTATAAAATGCTTTAAACCCTTTTAAATTTATTTATTTTTTGGCATTTTTATATAATTTTAAAGATTTTTTAATTAAATTAAAAACTTTGTTTTTGAAAAAACAAGACATAAAATAAGGACAAAATAATGAAAAACTTTAATACCAGCAAAATAATAATTTTGATTAATGCATCCACTCAATAAAAAAATAAAAAAGCCAATAAAAAAGCACCCATCAGCGTAAGGGGGTGAAATCAAATTGATAAATGCGGTAACTATACGATATTAGAAATAAATTGATAAAAAATAGTCCCACAGAATCGCGATGCGGGATCAGATTGTTTTTTCCCATTTTTTTTCCCTCTTGTTGCACCACTAGATTAATATAGAGTACATTGTGTGAGGTCACAAGAGCGCCCTTATCGCTACGGGGGGTGGCACTCACCATTTAGTCGTCCTTTTATCTGGCACGGAACACTGGCCGCCCGAAACGAAGGACCCATTTCGCATCATCGGCACACAATGGAAAGTCATCCTCTTCAAGTGCCCGTTTAACCTGAAACCCAGCAAATTGGGAAGATTGAATAATTAAAATTGACATGCTATCATTAATAATACACTTTTGCTTGCTAATAATGACCATTTGTTTGTTTGCTTAAGAGTTTGCTATTCTCTTTTTTTTTTTTTTTTTCTTATAATGCAACGTCATAATTATATCAAAATTCAGAAAGCTCTTTTCGTTTTGGCCACTTTTTTTTTTAATATGAAATTTGATGGGTCTATTCTGAAAGAAGTTTTTAATGAAGTCGTTAAAAAAATATTTATTGAAATAGTTTCGTATGTATTAATTATAAATATTTTAATACTCAAATACACAAACAGGAGCTTGAATGGGTTTTAATCAAAAACTGCTCAGATTTAATAACGGTTTAAATTATATTGGGCAATTTTTACTGAGTGTTTATGTTGGAGGTTTCAAGCGGTTTTATTAGCTGATTTGAAGGCGAAATAATTTCTGATTGAATATTGTTTAATACTGAATGTTACTAAAAAAATATTAAAAGATTGTAAAAGATGAAATTAAAATAATTGTATTTTTAAATTAATAACTCAATAAATTTCAAAATTCCTTTTGATTTTACTTAATAAATAACTAAACTAAAAAAGTGCAAAACAACAGACCTATTGTATAGATAGAGTAACCTGCAATTAAAAAAAACCCCGAAAATTACAAAACTACAGATTGGGTTAATAAAAAAGAGAAACCCTTTGAAGAATGCAACCCTATACCTGCGAAAAAGAGTTACTTTATTGCAAACCCTTTATAAAAAAAAGTAGTAAAATCCGCAATAAACACATCGGGAAATACAAAAGGGAAGGAGTGTATTTTCGGAGATCGTATTGTGCAGTCTTTTGAATTCACCGACGCCACTTCCGCGCCAACGAGTAGAAAGAAATGTGCAAAAGAGAGCCAATTTATAACGGGACCAATAAAAAAGGGTTTTCGCTGAGCAATGTGTGGGAAAGGGCTGCTGGAAGCGGCGGTCTTCGGCAAGATGAGGGTGCGATTAGGCCAATATAGATATTCACTAACACACACAGATGGAAAAATACAACAGAACAACAGAAAAGCGGAATAAGAAAAAAAAAGCCTATAAGAAAATTGCATGTTTCGTAACGGTATCTGAAAGGTCCAAGACTCTTTTTAGATATATTGCGGTTTTTTGAGAAGGGTTTTATCGCCCCTTTTGCTGCTTTTTAGCTCTGCTGGTCCGAAACAACCACTGTTTGTTTTATCTTTGTGTCCAAAGAGCAGCTTTTAGGTCAATCCATTAAAATTTTATAGCAATAAACTCTTAATAGTGAAACACGGTTTGTGAAAATCACTTCTCATTCCGTGCCTGTTGTTGTTTTTTCTTTAAGGTTTTCTTCTTTTTTATTTGTTTAACTTTTCTGTTTTGGTTTAAAAGTTTCTGTTTACCTCCCAATTAGAGGGATAATTTCTTGATTTTAAATTTAGATTATAAATTGCTTTTATAACTTAATAACTTTTAAATTTTAAAATTGCAATAATTATCTTTAAATAAATTTCGAATTTCATTTTTTTGTTTTTAATATTAAAAAAATATTTTTTTATGCAAGAAAAACTTCTTTTTCATATAAAAAAATATTTTTTTTTTAACAACACCTAAAGATTTAATGCAACAATGGCCTCAACCTTCAAGTTTTTTTTTTGTCGTTTTAATGAGTAGACACTTTGCAATTAGAAATCAATGGCGTAAATAAATTTACACGCACGGAAAAGGAAAAAAGTAAAATTCCCAAAGTCTAGACCGCACTAGATTATGAATTCCGAGGCATTGTATTTCCCCAAAGTGAATGCATTCGTGTGCGTGCCTTCTGCGTAAGTGTGAGAAAATTAACACGGTACGTTACGCACAGAAAAATTCTGCGCTCATCTAATTATCGCAGTCCTCATTATAAACCGCGATAAAATTTAATTGTCTAACAGAAATTTCATTCGAAGCAGACAGACAACACGGTAAATGGCTTTTTGGCGATTCTTCTTCTTCGTCTTCTTTTCTTCTTTCGAGCACTCGTTGTCTACGCCACATAGTATAATGTTCCTATGTAAAGTTATCCATTGCTGGTTGTGCTATAAGCAACGAAACCTGCAGACGATGACTTTCCGGTTCCTTAACCGTGAACCGTGACTGAAGAATATACTGAAAATACGTGTAACAAACTTTATAGTAGTGGATAGGCCAAGTATATGCTTGGAAAATATTCGTTTTTTTGTAATTTCATCAAAACAATGACAAAATTTATTCAAAGTCAATAACTATAGTCTTGATGAATAAAGAAAAGTGTAAAACAATTTTCAAATTACTTTTTTTATATATATTTGAATAATTTAATATATATAAAAAAAAACATTTTTCTTAATTTTTATTTCAAATTTCATAACTTTTTATGATATAAAAAAGCAATAAAAAATAATATAAAAAGTGGACAAAAAGTGATTTGTAAATTAGAAAAATCAATTTCTAATCCTAACAGTAATTACTTTTTAATCAATTTTTTTTTCCTATTTGGAACAGCAAGCCATTAGGAAAAAGTGAGGGAAAAGGCAGCAGAATAAATGCATCGTCGATCTATTCATAAACCCTTCCTAATAACCTTCCGGTGCGTTTAATTATAACCGAACGGTAAATCCGCAACCCTCTATTTTTAACCATTTAACTATAGTTCGACCAAACGAAGCAGGCAGAAACAGTTAAGCGGAATTTAATTACCACTAAAAACTAAAAAACTACATTTTCTCATTTTTTTCCCTTAACAAATTTTAACTTATACAACACTAAAATTTAAACAAGGGAAAATTAAAATTTGAAAGCCATGCAAATCGATAATAATAAATTAATGAAAAACCAAGTTTCATACATCGTCTATACTCTACAGTTCTTTTCTTTACTACTGTATAGCTATAGTATATTAGTCACTTCGTCAATTTATCTAATGACGGCCGCCAATTAATCCCAACAAGCATTTTTAATAGGACGTCCATACGGGTAAGCATGGCGCACCAAATTTAGGGACCGCAGCCTAACAGCCAACAGATAGATAATGCACATGTAAAATATTACGCACTCCAACCAACTCTCTCCCGACTGCATCGAATGCATTCGACAAACATTGAAATCATTGCTGCTGCACTGGCAGACAATTTTTAAAGCAGCATTTCCGCTATATATTCCACTAATACATTAGCTAGCTTTATAATCTTTCCATGTGTACGGTGTGGAGATACTTTAAAGAAAATATTGATATGCTCTTTTGTTATACATTTTCTCAAACAGTGCTAATTGCTTCTAGAATGTATATGTGGCCTCTTTTTTAAAATTGGTTTTTAATTATACGAGCCACTGCTGCTTTTCGAATTATAATTGCAAGGTTTTTCGGTAGTTTTTGCTTTTGTTCGAGCAGCGTTTAGTAATTGTAAAACTGGTTTATTAACTGTTATTATTTGTTATTACACTTTCGGAAAGCGTTAATTGATTAAATTGTTGGGATTTTTAAACTTTTTTTTATTGTTTAAAGTGCTTAAAAATTGATAATTTTGCCAACTCATTTTCCTATTTTTTTATGTTTTACAGTTTTTATTTGTTATTACCCTTTCTGAAAACAATAATAGATTAAATTTTAGGGATTTTTAAACTTTTTTTATTTTTTAAAGTACTTAAAAATTTATATTTTTGCATTTTTTTTCCTATTTGTTTTTATTTTAAGTTTTGCGTCAGTTTTTTGAGTAATACTAAGAAAATAAAATGTTTATAAGCAATTAATTTAAAATTTAAATATTTATTTAAAATGTAAATTAGTTTGAGTAAAATTTTGGTTAATTTAACGACATAAAAATTGCGTTTAAAGCCTTGAAATTTACTTTCAGATACTTTTACTTAATTAAAGTTAATCTTTTTGCAATTGCCACTTTATTTTCTATTTAATTTGTACATTGCAATTAAAGGCAAAATTATTAAAATTCTTTAAAATACAATCTTCCAATAATTTTAATACCTTTTGCAATTATTTATGAAGAAAAAAAACTTCCAATTACTTTATGAAACCACTATAAAAACCAAAAACAAATAATAACAAAATAAAGCCGGAGAAAAAGCTGAACTGAAGAAAAGACTAGTCAAGCCTATATAGTTATATACTTTGGTTGGCTTTAGGTGAAAAACGAAGGAAAGAAAAAAGGTCTAGGCATAGAAAAGTTGATGGTAGACTTGCACATAGTGGATTTTTTGGACGGCCGTGAAGCTTCACAGACGCATCACGTATCCAGCAGGAAACTGGTATAAACAAGCCCGAATAAAATGCCGTTTTGTTTCTGTGTGTGTGTGTGTGTGCGTGCGTGTGTGGTGTGTGTGGATATAATGGCGGATGGCATTGGCGTTGGTTGTGTATAGGGTTAGGAGGCCATTGCACTGCCGAATGCAATGCGAGAGAGCCGCGTCGGCAGTTGAAGGACAAGGGCCTAAATTCAATGACCTAACTTTAGAGGTGATTCGAAGGTCACGCATTGCGTACCGCGGGCCAATTCGGGGAACGGGGCGTCACGCGGGGCCCGCCATTATTTTCCACACACGTATGCAGATGCTGCCGCTGCTGCTGCTGCTATTGCTTGCCGCTTGCAGGCAGCAGGATGGAAGATGGCCCACACGCACAAACCGGGTCTGCATACATATCCATCCTATATTTCTATCGCCGCTCACTTTACGCGCCGCGCCGCACCACCGAATTATCGACGCAATCATGACCCAGACGTTAAATCCTTAATTCTCTTCTTCGCCCGTCTGCTGGCCTCCAATTCTTCTTTCTCTGGCTTTTAGTTCATTATTTGTACGCACTTTGATACAAAATTCTACTTTCTATTCGGTAATGAGTTTACAAAACAAACCATCTTTGCCAGCAGAACAGAATACAATTTTTGGCAGCAATTTCATGGTATTTGCGGTTCGCTATTTTGGTAAATTTCTTGCTAAGTTTATAAATGGACTGATCATTTACATTTTGCTTCAAAAATGAAGCTTCTAGCTGCTATATTAATGAAATTATTGTGATTTTTCTGTTGCGAAACGTGAAAATGCGCACTTTCGCCGCCATTTTGAATTTTTTTGCGCGTGCAGTTTGAACTGCATTTATTCGCGGGAATAAATCGCAGCGCCACCTGTGCGCTTTACACTGAAATATGAACGAAACCTAACCTCTCTTTTGGAAGCTGCCGAGAGTTTTGTAAGCAAGGTACGTACATTTTCAGTACAAAAATCTTTAATCATCAGAGTAATTACACCTAATTACGACCCTTTATTTAATTAATCAGTAAGTTTATTATGTATATTTCCCGTTTTCGCTAAAATTTACCCTCTGGATCATCAATAACATCAAGATTTTTCACATAATTTCGGCCATGTTAGGTTATGAACTGCATCAACAATATTTACGTTTGTTTTTCCTAATTTTTCCAATATTTCTTAACTAATTTTGATTAAAATATAACATTGTTTGTTTTAGGCACACAATGGCTAAAGCCAGAGGTGAAAAGAAAGGCAAATCTGCCATCAATGAAGTCGTTACCCGCGAGTACACTGTAAACCTACACAAAAGGTTGCACGGCATTGGCTTCAAGAAACGGGCCCCGCGTGCGATCAAGGAAATTAGGAAATTCGCAGTGAAACAAATGGGCACTCCTGATGTGCGTATCGATACCCGTTTAAACAAGCAGTTGTGGTCAAAGGGTATCAGAAACGTCCCATTCCGGATTAGAGTCAGGCTGTCAAGAAGACGTAACGACGATGAGGACTCCGTTAATAAGCTATTCACTCTGGTAACTTATGTACCAGTTGCTACTTTCAAGAGTTTGCAAACGGAAAATGTGGATGTAACACAAGAATAAATAGATATGTTCAATAAATTCTAAGACCATCTTTTATTTAATTGCATTTACCTGTTTTTTGTTTTTATATTTTCAGCGTTTTTAATTGAATTTCTATAAATTTTAATGTTATAAACAATAAATTAATTAACAAAGAAATGCGAGGTCATTAAATTTGACAGTTGTGCAAAATATTGCGCAATTATTTACAAATGAGATGAAAGTGAGGTTACAATCTGTTGTGTTATCGTTTTTCGAAGAAACTGATAAAAATATAGAAGTGATTCGCATATCTGCAAAGAAAGTTCATTAAGAAGTGTAAACTGCGAAGTAATTTTGCAAAAAATTAACGGGCAGACATCTTAGAAACGTCATTTTTTGTTATTATGCTTTGACATTTCAGCTTTTGTTTTTTTGTGAACATATTTGATAAATTATTCAGGAACAACGAGCTATTCGCAAAAATAATCGGTGAGTTCGAACAAATTCATTGATTTCAAACGTCCGATAAGAAAAGCATGGTTTTAATAGATTCGCATCATTTGTCACATTGTTTCATTTCACCACTTGCATCCAGTGAGTAGACTTGTGCTTTGCTTACTTGTTTTTATGTTTTTAATTCAATTAATCATTAAAATCCACAGTAAAACAGCAGTCTTAATTTTTCAGTTTGCATTACAACTGCTTGTGAACCCATGACAAACAGAGCACACCATGGAGGAAGTACCTGAAGAACGAATGGAACTCTTCATCCAGGATGGTGTTTTGTTAATAGAAGCTCCGTCGTATTATATGAGCCATCTAAATCTCACCGGAACACTCTTCCTCACAGAATACGCCAATTCGAATTCATCAAAGTTTATTGAGTGGAAGCCCATTGAAATAGATACAGTTGATTCGGACACACAAGAAGAATGGGCTGTTGTTAATACAGTGAAGAACTACGCTGGCACAAATGCGCCTTCTAAATCCAAATATATTAAGATTTCCTTTGGGGAACTCAGTTCTTTCAAGGTGTCCAGGAAGAACGATCGGATGACCTTCTATTCAGGCGTTGGAGAAATTATTTGCAGTTTTTTCTTCCAACATGGCAATTGCCAGCATTTGCTGCACACTTTGAAACAGTTAATACTGACAGCTCCGGTGAGACGCGACAAGAATCATTATCTTTGTATGGGCGAAAGCAAGGAAACGAAACAATTGGGAAAATCATTTGCCACATTGGATTTGTTTAACGAACCGGATTCACATTACAACGGCATTTGGAATGTTGTTAATAATACCATTAAAAGTGCGCAGCCTTACGAAACAGCCTTTATTGCTTTTAGCAAGATTGCTAATATCGGTAAGTAAAAACTTTTGAAACTTTTTTTCGTTTATTTAATAAAAAATAAATAAATTAAAATATTAAATAAATAAATAAACGAAATAAAAATATTTTAGTGACAGTTAGTCCCCAAGAACGACCAATTGATGAAAACGCCGAAGAAATCCTAAGCCGCAGCATAACGGCTTTGGAGAAATCAGTGAATCCTCCAACTGCGGAAGAATATGAAGTGTTGCAACCTGAACTTCCGGATCGCCAGGATTACCCTCGAGGGCTTCCACTAACGGCCGACCAATGGAAGAACTTCCAAGACAGCGAAGGCCGCATCGAAGATGTGGATTTTACCAAATTGCACATATTTCGCGGGGTAAATTGCACTTTTATTTAACTATTAATAGTATTAATTAATTAACCTATTATTTCTTACTTAAAATGTAATTTTTAAATTGATTTACTTTTGAAGGGAATAGCTCCGGAAATCCGAACGGAAGTTTGGAAGTTCCTCCTGGGTTATTACCCTTGGATCACTACAAGACAGGAACGGCAACTGTTGTGCCAACAGCGGCAACACGAATATTACGTTATAAAACTGCAGTGGACGTCTCTAAGCAAAGTGCAAGAGGAGAATTTTTCGGATTTCAGAGAGAGGAAAAGTCTGATCGAGAAGGACGTGAATCGAACCGATCGAAACATGCCCTTCTATTCTGGTGATAGGAATCCAAATTTAAAGAAGCTTTACGAGATTCTCATGAGTTATGTGATGTATAATTTCGACCTCGGCTACGTGCAGGGAATGAACGATTTGCTGTCGCCGATTTTACACTTGTTTCAAGACGATTCGATCAGTTTCTGGTGTTTTGTTGGATTCATGGATAAAGTGGTAAGCCGTTAGCAAATTTTTACGTTTTTAAATTTTTTAATATGTTCTTTCTGTTATGAATGAAAAAAGAGTTGCAACTTTGATATGGACCAAGCTGGAATGAAACTGCAGCTGGACAATCTGCGAATGATTGTTTTATTCGTCAGTCCGAAACTGGGCAATTACCTGCAGAAACACGAGTCGAGCAATATGTTCTTCTGTTTCCGATGGCTGCTGGTCTGGTTCAAGCGGGAGCTTTCGGAACCGGATGTGATGCGACTGTGGGAAGTGCTCTGGACTGGTTTGCCTTGTCGGAATTTCCATTTGCTGATTTGCGTTGCTATTCTGGACATGGAAAAAGACACTCTTATGGAGAATAACTTCGGATTCACAGAAATTCTAAAGGTAAATTATTATTTTTTAGTTATTTATTAAATTTTTCATTTTAAAATTAATAATTTTGAAGCATATAAACGAGCTGTCTGGTCATTTGAACATCGACCTGTTGCTGAACCGAGCCGAAGGTATTTACAATCAAATACGTGATGCAGAACAAAAGAGCGAATTAGCACATACTGTGCGAACGATTCTCGGGCTTCCTGTGAACTCTCCCAACAATTCCACAAGCGACAGCATCGAAGGGCCTTGTTCCATAGAGACGCTCAATATCACTGATACGGAGATTGGCTTTGATCAAGCCATCAGTTCTAATTATTTGTAAGTGGTGACGGGTTAAAGTTTAAAATTAAACAAACACCCTATACACATCCGCAACACATTATTATATTATTAATTAATAATTAATTACATATTCTTATGATGACTTATAACAAAACACTTTTTTACTAAGTAGTATATCTCTGTTATGTATAAAAAATATTTTACGTGTTTTACAGAAGAAAAAAAGAAGCATCTAGGCTAAGATTTGAACAATTAAAATGCAATTACTAGTTGATTGAATTTGCACTGTATACAATAAAATAAGTGACATTTTGTTTGCTATTAGTAGTAATAATACCTTTAACAATAAAACAATAAATCGAGAAGCAAGTAAACGAAAAGATCTGTAATATTAGACTTGAAATCAATTGGATTTTATTATCGTTAGTGATTTGTCATATTGTATTGAGATATAATATTATTATTACTATTATGTAGAGATTGTTTAGTATATTTTATAGATTAACGGTTTGTAACTGTTGTTGGAGATGATTTTTGTGTAGTTTTTTTAAGTTTTTGCCAATAACTAGCGATGTCATTTCACAATAATATACATGGTTCTGGTCATTGTTTCTTTGGTACTCTGTTTAGTTTATTTTTTTTACATGTTTTTTTTTTTAGTAAAAGTGCGCAATGATCATTTGACTTATGGAATTTCCGGTCGTTTGGCAATTTTTTTTTTCAGTTTTTATTTTTTGTATTTGCTGTGAATGAAAAGTGAAAGCACTGCATTTGTTTTTGGGTGCATTGTGCGATTAATAACGAGCTGTAAAGAGCAATAAAATTGAAAGATTGACTGGTGATAAGCTTTTTTTTCTAGTTATGAATTGTGAATTATTTAGGTTAACGATTTCCTAAATTATATATTTTAATAAATGGATATTAAAGAGAAATTATTGCTTTTTAATATTTATTTTAAGTTGCTAGATAACTTTGATTTTCAGATGCTGGTTTTGTCGATGAAATCATTCATGATTTCATACTTTATTATATCTTTATTTATACCTTTAATTAATAAGTTGTTTTATTGTTTCTTTTTTTCAATAATAGAGACATAAAACTTGAAAATAAATTAACCTGAATTAAATCTAAAAGTTATTAATATTGTAAATTTGCTTGGAATATTCAAAGGTAGTTTATTCATTTATGACTTAGTGGAAAAAATATTGAAATATGTCTAATAATTTAATTTTTCTAAACAAATTTCGAAGAGTCCTTATTTATCAGAGCGTCAGGCATTTATAGTTCTTATGAGGAACCGAAAATAATTAATAACTTTTGAACGAATAAAGATATTTTAACAAATTTAGCGTCTTTTTAAAGGAAATTAAATCTGTTATCAAAATAAATGACTTACAAATATATTTTTGAATTTTTTTCTTGAAATAAATAAGTAAAACTACAATTTTAAACACCTTGTATTAAATCAAAGAGTCATTGAAACTAAAAATTTGTTTGAAATATTTAAAGATAATTTATTTAGCTTCAATTTAGTGAAAAAATCATTAAAATCGGTCCATTACTTTACTTTCTATAAACAAAATTGTAAAAGTACTTTTTAGGCGGACAGTCCCTTAAATTTTTAAAGGGAACGCCATCATAGTGTGCGGTGGTCGCCAGAGAAACCATTTTTGTTTACGAAGGGGGACCGCCATATTGTAACCAATTTGTAGCAATTAGCAGTCTTTATCTTTATAATAGAACTGGACATGGTGATGACAGGCCAATTTGTAATCAATTAGTAATTAGGCAAAGGCGCCCTTTAACCATTTAAATATACAGTGCATTACATTAGAATTTAAGAAACTGGACCAATGTAACGGCTGCACCGATTTTTACCAAATCTCCGCCATTCGCTTAAGGAGACATAACCTTACTTCAATAAAGCAACTGCCCGAATTGTTAGTGCCTTTTTGGAAAACTAGGGGATGTCAAATTTTGTATTGTTGGTTTTAGAACACACTGTATAAAGAAATGCTAAGAAATATTGCCAATTTCTTAAAATTGACCGATTTTCACGCGGAAAAAAGCTACATATAGTGAAATTTTCCCAGGAATCCATTATTTAGGGTCAAATCTAAAAATTACTCTTATAAATCGTACTTTTTAATAGATTTTAGTTATTTGTTGTTAATTACAGGTTTTCTACTATTTATTTATCAAGTTTTTTGTGAATCATTATAATGAAACGCAATACAAAGTAATTTGTAAGTAAATTTATTGAAATGTATGTACTTATTTGGCTGAAATAAACTTAAAATTCCTTTTTTTTTTAGTCAAATAGAATTCATTTTATTTTTGTTTTATTTCAGATTGGTCAGTAATTTTTATTATAGTTTCAAGCAGGCTACATTATTTTAAAATAATTAATTTTCTTCTCTTAGTACCGAAAGAAAATTACTAAATCAATTGCAATTTAAAAGAAAATAAAATAAAAATGTCAAATTTCATATACAAAGTGAAAACGCAATCAGCAATAAATATTTCTCGAGCCAACATTGACCCTTTAAACTTAGTTAAAGATAAAAATTTACCAATATTTTTTCGATTATAAACAATATGTATCAAGGAATCAAAATTAAAACGTTTCAAATTGAAATGAAATTGCAAGCAAAATTATAAAGAAAAAAAAAAAAAAAACTATAAAGCCTTTTAAGATTTTGCAGTTTAATGAATGTGTGTGCGTGTTTAATCCAGATATAAATAATATGTGACAATGAGCACACGAGAATCTGGTTATGTAAATTAACGTAAACTAGAATGCCGAGCAGAAGATGAACTTTCTTGTACAGTTGTGTTTCACTTATATTTTTTGCGCAAGGTTCATGACCCAGAAAGGCGCAAAATTTGTCATTTCGCCGGCGTTAATTTTTCAATTATGAGAAAAAAAACCCATCCATCAATCTATGGAAAACCTCATCAATTATCATTTTTAGTACTGAGATTACGTAATAATATGTGGAAATTTATTATCTACACCTGAAAGTAGCGGAAATGTCTCTGCATTTCCGTATTTGTGCAATAGTTAATTTAATTTTAATCATCATCATTTAAAAAGATAACTTTTACAGAAAAAATGCATTTGCTTTTTTAATAAAATAAAATAATTTCAATTTCCATAACGAACTTAAAAAAAATTGTTTTTCTTTTGAAAAAACGACTCCAAAAATGGAATAGTTTATAATTAAATTTAAGATGTCCAGAAGCAACGAATAAAGCGCCATTTCTTTTGCATTTTTGCGCTTTGGCTGCTCTTTTTTTTAAATTCACCTGAGTGCTTTTAGGTGGCGGCTACTTGTTTATCGATTGCAGGAATCTCTTAGCCAGGGGGAATTTGAAATTTATGTAAATCTGGTCGCGCGTTGCGTGAATTAGTAATTCAGTGTGAGCGGTCGGTGGGGAAGGTCAACGAGTTGCACATGGATTTTTGTTTCAAATAGAGACATCATCATCATAATCTCGTGCCCGCTCTTTGACTCGAGTCGCGAAATCCTCCGCGCTCCTTAGCTGCTTTGTGCGCCTTCTTCGTCGCAATTATGTTTTGCGCGCTCCACTGAAAACGTCCGCTTAAAACCGAGAATTTTCCAAAGTGCCTTTTCAGTTACTCTTTTTCATCATTCGCATTGAATTTTTGTAGCCTCCGGTAAGTAAGTTTTTTCGCAAACAGGACTCGGCAATTTCAATGCCATTAAAGTATTTATTATAATTACACTGAGTGATTAACATGTCTGTTATCTTGTTCGAGTTTATTTTTGTTTATTGATTTGCACATTGATTTGCGCAATTATTTTCACCGAGTTGGCATTGAAAAACTAAAATGAAAATATTTTGTTTTTACTGATGGAATTTCAATTTTTGATTTAACTTTAACTTTATGTAAAAAACCGTTTTAAATTAAAAAAAAAAAATGATTTAATTTGTTCCAAGCAGGTTTCCGAAAATGAAGCTCATTCGAGAGCTAAGTCTTCTGGTCTTCGCGATTCAAATGTGCAGCGGTACCATCAATTTTCCCTTAGAAAAAGACGAATTTCCCAGCTTCAATCTAACAGCTTTAGAACTACAAAGCACCAAACTGTACGAAGACACCGTGGATTATATCATCAGCGGCGGGGTCCTTAAACTCACCTTATCAATAGCCAAGTTCTTGTCCTATACGAACTTATCCAATAATGTGGTTTACGCTCCCGTGAACATAGCCGGTGAGTAATGTCAAGACCGTTATTCGGATAAATTAACACCTATGACTGACTTTCTGTCTGATCCGTGCATTATTTTTAGGGGCATTGGCTTTAGTCCTTCTTGGTTCCCACGGAAAGACTTTCCAAGAACTATCGGATGTCCTAGGTTTAGCATCGGGCATCGACATCCAGAACAAATCGCAAAAAGTACACCAGCAATTCGGCCGTATCTTCGATAAATTAGATAGGACTACCAGTTTCGACATAGGGGAGGAAATCAAATTAGCAACAGGCATTTTCGTGCAAGTCGGATTTCCCATTCGGAATGTTTTCAAGCAAACCAGCGAGACGATCTACGGCAGCGAAGTGCTAAATGTTGACTTCAAGGAAAACCCCGATGGTGCCAAGAACACAATCAACACTTGGGTCAGTGATAGGACTGGTGGCAAAATCAAAACAATGTTGGAGGACAATCCGCAATCAGCAACCAAAGTTATCATAGCTAGTGCTCTGTACTTTAAGGCCGCTTGGGAGAAACCTTTCTTTTCGGTTCAGCATACAAGACGAGAGCCGTTCTATCCAAATGGTTTAGATAACGAAAAGAATGTTAAGATGGTTGATTTAATGACAAATGCAGGACTATTTCCTTACTTTAGGGATCACCATTTGGATTGCGAAATCATTGGGTTTCCGTACAAAGAGAACAAGACTACAATGTTCGTTATAAAACCTTTCAAGTCGAATTCGCAAAAATTGGCTGAATTGCAAGACAAACTTACTCCGGCAGAAATTGAACGATTGGTGGATAACACCAGGTATACGCAGACAATGATTGCATTTCCAAAGATGACTTTGGAATCGAAATTGGACTTAACTGATGCCCTTAAAGATTTCGGAGCGAAATCTTTGTTTGATCCCTACACTGCTAATTTAGCTCTTTTATCACCTGGACAACCGAAAGTTCCTCCAACTGATCCACAGCCACTTCAGAGCAATCCCGTAAGATATGGGGAACCAGAAAATTGTACGCAAATATTTGACCCAAGCAGTAATATTACGAAATGTTTGCAAATCGACCAAGCCACTCAGAAGGAAATAGTATACAAGAAGTTTGGAGATAAGGTCGGAAGAAGGATAAACGGAAATGCGCAATTAGAAAACATTGATTTTGTGCGGAACACTTTGGATATCAATGAGAATCCCGGATTATATGCTGACCAAGTTCTGCATAAAGTTTACATGGACATTACGGAAACAGGGACCGAGGCATCAGCTTCCACGAGTGTTGGTCTGACCCGGGGTGGTGATATTACCAGATTCATTGTCAATGTTCCCTTTTTGTTTTTCATTAGGAACCACGAAACGCGCATTGTCCTGTTCTATGGGGCCGTTAACAGCCCAACGCCTAGTTTCAGCTAAGACCTGTTGTGATATTTAATTATTTTAAGCAATTTGTATCTTATTAATTAAGGGCTTGTAACTATTAAGTAGCTTTTGTAATTGCTCATGTAATTTTCGATGATAATTTAAGAATATATTAATTACTTTTTAAATTTGAATCGTTCTTTAAATGAAAAAGAAAATGGGAACTGTTATTTTGCAGCAAGTTTCGTAGGCAACCAATTTTTCGAAAATTAACATAGACCTATAAAGAATGGACACAATGATGAGAGAGAGATCCGTGGTCAGGGCAAAATACTGTTAACTGTCAAATATAGAGAAAAAACTCAAATTTTTGCCGCGCTTTATGTAA
>JASKGO010004328.1:0-10422 GCA_030556065.1 Holobus sp. GC000080
GTGGTGAATGGGTAGGCATCCCCATCACCACGTAGAGGAGTAAAATGGGCCCAACTAAGTGGCCTAATTACTACGGCATTCACCTTGGTGAATGTCACCTCCCCAGCCCACAATCTATGCTGTATTTTATTTTCTTAACGAACAAAGTTGCCGTCGGTTGTTCAAAAATCGCAATTTAATGATGCCTGCGTGCATGATAAACGAGAAAACAAATACCGCACATCGATAACCGTTCAAAACGGTGGCAATGATTGATGGCTGAACTGCGCAAACTGTCGTTATACATTTATGCACTCGCTCCATCAGCCGCAGCAGAGCTTTTACTTTAATTTCTAAAATTTCCAAATTGAGTTTTCCGAATAATACTAATAATGCAAACAGTTAGCAAACTTAAAGAACAAGAAGATGAGGAAGATTAATTTCCACACATCCATAAAGCCTGTTAACATAGACAAGTGTTGCAGCAGTGCGCTGCGTGAGTAATGGGGGCGGTTGAAGGCGGCATCGCGCAACCCCCTTGAAATTGTCTCCCAAGTATTCTACAAGAGAGAGCTTCAGCTGTATCCTTATAAGTAAACGCGTGTGTTGTGTGTTATATGCTCGTCGTATATGCAATATTTGCAAGATTAAATTTGTGTTGCGTGGGCGACCGGGTCGACGGTCGGCGCGGCGGCGGCGGCGGTTGCTGCAGCATTGTGTGTGCAAACATCAAACGCAAATGTTCGCTCGCGTGCACGTTTGTTGTAATTATTATCCTGAACGACGGCGGTGGCTGTGCACTTCCGGTCGTCGAGTTAATATTCATGCACTTCTGCTGTAGGTAGGTACGGTGTCCTCGTTCTCCTTCTCTCGTCACTGCGAGATACAGAATACAGAACGGCAACACCTTGCCGCCCCCTTCAATCAAAAATTCTATTTGCTTATTATTCCCATAATTGGTTCATTTACGGAATGGTTGTTTCGTCGTTATTTATTCATTTTACGGTCGTCCAGTCGCTTTTGTTTTTTGCTGCTTTTTTTTTCAATTTCGTGTTATGTTTTCTGTTTTTTTTTTGTGTTCACAAAAGGGAAAAGTAATTAATAATAATTGCAATTTTGGTATTCGTTCAACGAATTTCTATTTGCTGTTTATTAATATTTGCTCTTTTATTTGCTCAATTTTAATATATTTTAATATAAATTTATTTCAAATTTTACGTAGAGAATTTTTTTTCTGATGGAGCCAATATATATTCGGTTTACGAATAAAAGCCGCCTCTGTAAAATATGCAATTGAGTTTATGCGGTACAAATATTGCATAAAGTGCACTAAAATATTTTTATTGACTCGCTTATATTGGATATATGCTTCATTGGTTTATTTGTTTCTCGTAGGTATAAAAAAAGCCCCACATATTTAATTTATTTTGAAATTATAAGTGTAAATTCTATATTCCAATTTCTTAAGAGTTTCTTATGAAAATTTGCACTCCTTTTAAGATTGAAAACGGTTAATTAATATTAAATAAAAATGATCGAACGCGTAAATTTTTAAATTTTCAAAGATTAATGGTGGACCAATGTTAGATATCGTGTGTATTTCTGCGATCTACATGGAAACTCATAATTTTTAAATGATTGGAGTACCATTTTTGAACATATCTTTTTTTTAACCGGATCGGCTGGTTTTTTTGTTTGTTTTATGTTGAAGAATAGAATTTGTATTAAATATAGTATTCAATGTAGGAAACATATTTTTTGCACTCTTTTTATATAGAAAGGGCAATTAAAAAAGCCACTGTAATAATTAATTGAAATTATCAACAACAAAAAATATATGGGTTATGGGTTCCCAGTATATTAAATATAGAGAAGGTCTGACTTCAGTTATGACTTATAAATCCATAAATCCAAAAAAAAAACATTTTTGCATATACTCGTATGTAGTAGATATGTGTATATGACGTCTAGTGGGGCTTTTTAAAATAATGTTTGAAGTATTTTGGAACGCATTTAAACGAAGGCTCAATTATATTGTGAAAAACAAAACAAAACGTAATAAAAAATAAAAAAAAACTTTAAATGGATTTGAATTCACTGCAACTTTAACAATAGAACTGCATAGTTTTCCTATGCGAAATGCAAATCGATAGGGAAAATGATGAATTTAAACAGGAGCGCGTTTTACTCAGTGTAAGCGAGCGCTTTCGTCTAATTTAGTGGATTGTGTTAATCATTGTTCGTGATAAATTGCTTCCATAAAAAACCAAATGATATTTATACTGTATGTATTTTTTATACGCCGCCCTTCGCCATAAATCACAAAGAAAAACGCCGAGGATATATTTTATTGTGTTTAATATATTAACCGATATTTCCCGAAGGCAGGCTTCGAAGATCCTTCAAATTCTTCTTTCAGCGTGTTCTATGAAAAATTGCCTTTTGAGTTTGAAAGTCAAATATTTATACAGGGTGTCCCATTTAAGTGGTCTCCGTATATTGTGGCTATACTAATACAGATATTTTTAATTTGATTTTTGTATATTGTAAGGATTTAAGGGAACTACATTTTAAAATTATTCAAAGTTATACAGGGTGTTCGATTAAAAAGTTATAATACAAAGTTAGGTTTTTTTAAATGGAATGATATACTTTTTTTAATATTTTTTTATAGTCCTTAAAAGGCCCTTTTATTTGATGTATCACACTTATGGCAGAGACTAAACAATTCTTGGAAAAAAAAAATATTTTATGGCAAAATTTGTCAATTTAAAAAAAATCATAACATGTAAACCCAATGTAAAAAATTTCTTACAATATACAAAAATCAAATTAAAAATATCTTTATTATTATAGCCACAATATACGGAGACCACTTAAATGGGACACCCTGTATATTTTTTTTTGTATGGTTTTTACAAGTCCTGTTTTTTTTTTCTATTATAAAAAACTAATATTTTTTTAAGAAATTGCAATTTTATTTAACTTTTGAAAATTGATTGTTTGTGCGGAAAACAATGGCGTAATTAAGATTGCATTACGTATCTTTATGTATGGGAAATGCTGCAGAAATTTAATTAAACGTCTCCCTCAAAGAGACAATAAAAGTGGCTGTAATTCGTTGCAATAAAGTCGAATCGTTTTCCAATACATGCACTGCTCGAGTACTCGTACATAAAGCAATATGTACCTACATTAAAGACGAGATTTTCTTTGAACTTTGCACTATTATCATCTCGCAGCATGGAGCGGAACTGCACAAGGCGAAACGATGCGCAACGGATCGCGCGAGCTTAAGAAATGCTTTCTCAATTTCCCAAAGAATAGCTTTGCATATATCACCTCCGATGTGGGTGTTTACGATTGTATTTACGGGTATGTGGCGTTGCATTCGCGACTCGCGAAGACATGTGTCATATAATTTTCGGTGACGAGTGTGCGATTTATGGTAATTCGATTATGTTCAGACTGTTCAGAGGCACTCGGAGGCAGAGAAGACAGAGAGGACGCGCTTGTAATATGCAAATCGGCTACTGTAAGCGGCCATTAATCCGTGCCGTTAAAGGACCCCCTCGAATACGGTAACAATCGAATCCGATTAATAAGATCACGTTCGACCATGCAGACAATAGAGGAAACTATTACTATTACCCACCGCCAACATAGCGGAAGGATTTATTGGTTTTTGTCTTCTTGGAATTTTCTCTTATTAAATTGGAAGCTTTTTTGCTCATCTTTTAGGGGTTTTTTCACATTGAATAACGGAACAATACATTTTTTTAAGTTTTATTATTTTTAAGTTTGTTTCCATTTCTTTTGTAAAACTTTTTAATTTCCTGAGCTCTTTTTGTTTGTGTTATTTTTTCTGTTTGTTATGTATAATTGTATTTGCTCAAGAGATGTTTACATTTTTCTAACTTTGTTTTTTATTTTCTCTTTTGCAGAGAACTGTAGATACATGAAAGGGCCGTGGTCTGAGTGTGACCCCAAGAACAATATGCGCTCCAGGACGTTGACTTTGAAGAAGGGCGATCAGTCCACCTGTGAACCGACAAAGACCATTCAAAAGAAATGCAAAAAAGGTAAGAGTTCTTTATCAAAGTTTTTTCCTGTTTAGATTCCTTTTTTTTGTGTATCGCTTTCTCCCATTTGGCTTTGCTTGAAAACCTTATTTATTATTATTATTAAAATTTCGTTATTTTTGCCATTCGGATGCTAAAAAAAATTCCAATTAACAGATAATCTAAAGTCTAAACCAATGACAGAATTAGGTATCGCATTGAAATGAAATAAAAACAGTTACACAAAAGTATAATCTTTAAATGGACTTTTCGGTTGGTTAAAATCAGCGAGCGAAGCTTTGATTGAAAACGAAACGAGTAATGGCATTTGCGAGCGAATCTCGATACTCGCCGGAGACTTTTTCTCCCTACACCGTCGTCCTGTAGATATTGAAAAAAGCCAGAGAGCGGTCCTGGGTGTGACAAAGAGACACTCGTGAATCTTTAATTCCATTAAAAGTTTGTTTACGGATGGCGCGCAACGTTTCGGAAAACATTTCAGAGATGTGTGTTGTATGTGCCAGTTCGGCTCCTGTTGTTGGAACACACAGCCAAAACAGTAGCTTTAGCGTGCACGACGCAACGGTTACTTTATCTATCTGTTGGTACACCATCTGTTTCAATTATCTCGATGCTCATGTTCTTCGAGCGCGGCGGACTCGGAAAGTCCGTACAGACTATGGATAGAAAAATAAAAGCGCAAAATTTATTTCCGCCAATTCAATGGCACGACTAACGAGTGAATGGCGAAAGCTTTCCAATAATTTACTACTAGTTTTTTTACATTTTTTATTTGTTTAAAGTACAAATGGTGCAACCTTTTTTCTGTTTCTCTACGTGCTTTATTGCTCTAGCTAGTCATCTAAAAAAATCGTTTGCCGAATTAATTGTAGGCATTTTTATTGTGTGTTTCGTTTTTTTAGTCTTTTTTCAATGAAAAACTGCGCATTGTCCAATCTATTAAATTGTAATATAAAAGGACTAAAACAAATAGTTTTTGTTACTAATTTGATGAAAAAGTGCGCAGGAAATCAAGAAATACAAGTAAGATAACATTGGTTAGTGCAATATTGAAAATTCCTTTCTCTGGATATTGCAATTTGCGCTTCTGTTTCAGTACATTCAATTAAGTATCGTTAATTAAACAGAAGCGATGTTTGCAAATGCAATTCAAATATGTTTATTGGACAAATAAGCGTCTAATAACCAAAGTCCCCTTTAAATTAAAAAGACTAATAGTCGCAAACAATGACCTAGATTGTGTTTCTGGGACCAATTTGAATTTGCTAATTAAAATGGTTAAATTATTTAAAGAAGTGACAATTTTTATTAGAGAGTCAATTTATTTTTTAAGGTTTGCTAAAATATAAATTAAAAATTTAAGTAGTTCACTTATAATAAGAGAATTCTACTTCCGACATTTCGAAATAAAAAGTTTATAAATTGATGGTCAACACTATTGTAACGCCCTGTATACAATATGAAAACAAATTATTTCACTTGTGGTGTGTTATTTTTCTTAAAAATTTATCGCTTTTTGTTTCTTTGTATTATAATTCATTAATTTATAAGCTTAAATAATTTTCAATGAAGAAACGCGTTGCGATTACTTCAGCGTATACTGCAAAGCCGTCAAAGGAATCCTCCGAAGGACAAAAACAAAGGTTCTTATTAACAATTTATTGCCGGAGAAATATTTATTGCTTTGAAAAAGAACGCTCGTTCGTAATTAACAGGCGTCTCGTAAATAATAGCGCGAATACTAAAAAAAAATGTATACACACAAAGGAACATGTAATATAGAGACCGCCGCCTCCTCTCTAGGGCCACAGCTGTAATTTAGAAAGGGTAAACACAAACAACGGGACTTTGATTTAAGTCCCTTCGCAACACTCGCCTCGCCCACACACCCACACTATACTCCCTATAACGTGCATGCAAGCGGCACTAGAAATTATTGTTTCATTTAGTGTGCGTCTGCACACAGAGATCATTTCTTGGACCCATATAGGTAACCATGTATATTCCCTCGATGTAGGGGAAAAACTAATTCGTTGTCGTCGTGCCAACGAATTGATTTTTAAAATTTCATGCGCCCAATTTCGGCCAAATTAAGTTATCCTCTTCTTGCTCTGCTATGCTCATCCGCTGGTGCCAAGAGTAATAACTTATATCCCCCTTATAGCTGCGAATGCGTTTTAGGCAAAAGTGTGTACTTAGTACGAGTTTCAAGTAAATTTACCTATTGCATTAAAAAGTTTGCGCGTCGCTTCGATGTCTTTGACGGGGGCTAACTCTAAGGGTGCGCTTGCCTTTGGAAATGTTTAGAAAAACGGCGCGGCAAAACTAAAGCGATTGATATTCTGTGCAGAAAGCAACATTTCCGAGCTTGTAATGGGGCGCAAATAAATACTTCCGCTTTCCGTGTTAGCATTTATTGTCAATATTTGTTGTCCCTTTTTGCGTTCTCTGCTGTTTTCTGTTTTCTCTTTTTGTGCTTTCGTTTTATTTATGTTTCTTCTTTGTTAAGAATTGTTTGTATATCGAACATAAAATTAATTAAATGTGATAACATTTCGGTATGCGAACAATATTTTTGAAATAATTTTAATTCAGTTATTGCGCAACGCTAATTAATAATTTTATAGCGGCGTCGTTAAATAAAATTTATGCATATGATTGACACCGATTACAATTTCGTGTGTCTCTATGTGTAGGTATACGGTACGGTTTTGTTTAATAATAATACGCACAGTGGAATTTCATCGTCTCCCTTTGTGTTTACGTGCACCGAAACGACTGTTATTATTATTGGCATTATTAATAATATTGAGCGCATTATTGAATATTTTGCCCCACAGATATTATAATGTATAACAATGCGTGTTTCCGTTTTCGTATATTCAATTAGGTAGCGCTAATTAAAATGAAACGGTGCTTGTAAACGTTGCGCTAATGTATTCAATATAAAAACATGTTTGGTAATGAAAGCTCTCTTCAAGCAAATTATTAACAATAGTTACCATTCAAGCATAGAGTTTCAAAGTATTTTTTAGGGTTTTCTAAAGGGTGGTAATTTGTTTAATTAAGTGGGTTGGTGGTGTCGCGAGACAAGATAAGATGATAATTTTCTTTGTCTCTGTCTTTGTACTGAAATTTTTAGTCCAAGCTTTTGTCTCATCTATTAAAAAAGTACGTTTCTTTTTCTGGATATCGACGAGATGTAATTTTCACATGAGGTTAGAGTAAAAATTTAATATTTTATGGACTTCGTGATGCGAAATACTTAATTTTAATTAATGTATATTAACTTAGATTTTTTTAATTTTTTCTTATTATTTAAGGGTAGGTACTTCTTCTGTCACATATCGTGGATTTTATTTCTTTTAAATTATTTGATTAGCGAAGATAAATAAACTTAACGGGTTTTAAACAATGAATCTTGAAATACACTGCTATATCTAATATTTAAATAGTAATATTTAAGTTAAGTAATTAAGTTTTCATCCACTCTGAATGTATCTACCCCCGCTGCAACACAAATTAATTAGAGTAATTTTGTTTATATTAAAATACGGTTTTTAATTCAATTTCCATTTTCCAAACATAAATGTCGCTGAACGTTTCGATAAAACATTTTTCTTTTTCTACCATTTTCATAAATCTTCGTTATTGGTGCATTTGTTTCCTCTTCTATTATAACATCCTTAAATTTATACGAAACAATAAATGCAATACAATAAAAATCATATTTCAAAAATATAATGATTCCAAAGGTAAATAATTACTTCCGCTTACATTAAATCTACTGCTTTTGTTTGTGCAATTTCGCTGTTTACTAATAACTGAATCGGTATACATTTTTATTAATTGATTCATTTGTTTCATAAATGGTAGTCTTTTACTCTTTTGTTGAAAGGAGTAATTATTTTTGTTAAATTTATAGTAAGATAAATTATTAATAATTTCCCCGTTGTAAAAGTTATTAATCCCCTAATTTTTTTTCTGTTTTAAATACGAATGGAGCTTTTAAAGTTTAATACTAAATTGTATTATATCACTTAAAAAAGGTATATGGATGGGTACTTGCAAATAGATTGGCGAAGTGCGTACGAGCCAATTTCGGTTCAAGAAGAACAAGTGCACGTAATGTTCTTCGTGAAACGTTATTGTACACATACACCAAGCAAATTCAGCAAAAATTTCAGCCGGGCTTTCATAATCATAATATCCACGCCAAGGCAAACTTTACACAACTGCACGTCTGCCATTTTTCCTCCCGCATACTCACGTTCGGGAAAAGTTTTTCATCCGCAATATGATTGTCCCATGTTCATCACCCACACATACACATCCACATATCACACACTCAAACGCGCACACACGCACATAATAGTGCTCTACGAGTGATCTTCTTCTATATATGGCTCGCGACATGTTCTTTCGTCGCCAATTCGTCTCTCTCTTTTTCGATATGTCTCTCCAATATGATCATTGTTATTCGAGCCACGTAGAAGTGCTTCGACTCTTTGTTATCGTTTCGTCGGTCAGCCATAAGACCTAAAATTTGCCAAGCCTTTTTTTCCTATGGCCGGCGTTTTCCCTACACATGTAAGTTTCGCTCATTGGAAAGCAAATTACAAAACAATCGTTTCACAAGAAGAATGTTCTTGGCTTAAGGGTCAATGTCCCTGTTTCTCTCTCTCTCTCTCTCTCTCTCTTTAAATTGGGGTTGCGACTTATTTTTCTTTTATAATAAATTTATCAAATGGCGGAAAAAGTAAATTAAAAACAATAAAAAAAAAGCCGAGAAATACTTTTTGCCGAAAATTGGCACTTCACCCTCGCTGAAATGCTCTAGCTGGGCAAACAAAATTATAATATACATAATCGTTTCGCCTGTCTGCGAATACAATAAAGCCTCTAATAAATATCATTTTATTACTTTTAACGCTAACTAGAAATAGGGAGCCGCCATTGCGTAATAAAGTCGCTTCGATATATTATCAGTGGAAGCGTCGATAACGTCTTTATTAAAATTCAGATTTATGCCTTCACCTGTATTAATAAAATCTTTCCATATACATTTTTCTACATTATATTTCTTCCCTGGGTAAATAATAGATTTCTTCGTGCATTTTACCGACCACAGTATACTCGGTAGTTATATAAAACAGGAAAATGCTTTAAAGTTTTTAAATTAGTAACGATGTTATGCGTGAAAATAAAAGAACCACATTCCGTGTATGCTCTTTACCGGTAATTAATTTATGCAAGTTTACACTGCGAAAATAACTATGATGGTGGAAATTTGGTTCAAACATTTGTTTTCAGTTAATTAACGCACATAGAACGTGCACATATCGTTCGCCTCTTTACTGATTGCTAATAATTATTTTAGCACCTATTTAGTTGCCTGTTTTGATCAATTTATTGTGTGTTAATTATTGCCCCTGTTTATATAAGCGTTAATCACATTGAACTTTAAAGTAAATAGAACTCGTTCATTTGTACATATTTGAATGTTCAAATAAAAAAAATGATTTCATTTAGTGCCTCATTTTTTATGGATTTTTAGGGGGTTTTAAGTGAAATAATTGGTTTTCATTTGGAAGTTTAAATGTTTTTCTCAAATAATTCACTGCTTGTAGTAGCTTTCATTGTTATTCAATATTTTATATTCAAATGTCCATAATAAAACAAATAAAATTTCACAGAAAGTGAAAAATCGTTTATTAAAATTGGTTTATTAAAAGACATAATTTAATTTTAAAATTCAACAATTTAACTTTACCAAATAAAGTAATTAAAAATTGCACAGTGGAAATCACGATAGTAAATAAATAAAAATCAACAACATTAATCCAACTGAATTGGATTTACGCTGGAACACAATTGTTTCGGCATTCGTTCGTCCGTCCAACTATATGCGCGCAATTAAATATTTAATAGAATTATCTCGCGGGAATTCGAATCTAAATCAGCACGTCCCAAAAAGAGCAAAAAAGAGACCAACAGGACAAAGCAAGCTAGTGACTGCAATTAAAAGTAGGCATGGTACCGAATGCAGGAGTCAAAAAGTCAGCGCATAATTAATTTGCACTTTAATTGTACAATAGTTTAAATTCCTCTTCGATTTCCGTTTGATAAGTGATTGGGTGAGCATCCATTTAAATTTTATTAAATTTTTGTAAAACTTGTGAACTTAATTTTTTTTTTTTTAATTGTCTTGACTTTATTGGCTAAACGCTAAAATATATTTAAATAAGCCGGGACCGTGGCTCAGTGGTTCGAGCTCCGGACTTCGGACCGAGCAACATGGGTTCGAATCCCACGGCCGGCAAGATATGGGTAGTGGTGTTTGGGTAGGCATCCCCATCAC
>JASKGO010004329.1:0-39029 GCA_030556065.1 Holobus sp. GC000080
TTTTAGAGGATCTAGAATTTTGCCCCAACTGCGATTGCCGAAAAAATAAAATTGATATCTCTTTCCATTTTCCCATAACAAATGCCCTACGGTATAAAATGGACACCCTGTATACTAATGGTGTTTTTATCGGGCTTTATTGAAATAACCTTTCCATTTTTTATGATGACCTCTTTTTAGAGCTGTCCGTTTTGAATACATAACAATCATTTGATAGAATTGACTGCTGTGGTAACTGTGGTAATTGCATTAGGTTTAATTTAAAATAAACATTGGGTTGCACGGTACATTGTGTTCTTTGATTCGAAGGTTTAAGTTGTAAAGGGTAAGGTCAATGTCTAATAAAATAGTTCCCTGCATATAAATATGTGTGATAATAGGTATTTGGAATGAAAATAAGTTAGAACTAAGTCAAAATGGGGTTTAAAACATCTAAAGTATTGATCATTTTATTAAAAATAAAAAACTACATGACAATACTTTTTCACTTTTGTCTTGATATGCACGTACATATACAATCACATAAAATAGAACATAAAATTAAATGACGTGTTTCTATTATCTATACCAATAATGGAAAACTATGAATTCTAAAGCGATTGAATAGTAGTCACTTTTGCAAGCCTCTGCTGTATCAATGCAAATACTAGGGAGTACCCAAAAGTGACTGGACATAGAAAATTAAATTTTGTCATTCGTAGATAATACGATAGATAAATTAGATAATTCACTCCCTAGATGAGAGTTTAACATATGTGTGAGACTGTGAGCTTTGGAAATTATTTTCGTTATCTTGCCACTTCAGCGAAATTTTCATGGCAACTTTAAACAAACTTTTGTCTAAAAATTTACTTCCTATACAGGAAAAAAAAGCTAACCAACTGTTGCATCAAACTTTTAAAGATGATTCTGAAAACTAAGTAAAACCTCACGGAAGTTTTCGGGTGGTTTGAGCTTCTTAAACGAATACGAAAATAATTAGAGAGGGCCACAGCACTTTCGATCGGATAGTATCATATCAATTAAAAACCTGATAAAACCATTGAACATTTTTTTCGCGCTAAATTAAGGAAGAATCTTTTCGTTTTACGATGGACCAAAATTCAGAGGAAATCCGTTCCATTTACATCTGCCCAAACAGCCTTTCTTAAAGTAATTCAATATTAGGTTTTACATATTTTTTGCTATTATATTTAAGAAACATGAAGCATTTAAACGGTAAACGTTTTGATGATAAGTAAGTCAACAAAAAAGCTTCACAAATAACACTAAACATCATCAAAATTGATGAATTCCATATAAGTTTTTTTTAACGAGACGGAAAATGGACTTGAAAAAAAGCATCGCTTATAACCAAGTACTTGAAACCTAAGAAAGAATTTGAAAACGTTAATACATTAAACTTTTATGCAAAAAAAAATTCAGATCTTTTGGTATGATGAAAAGAAGAGCACTTAAATTTTGTAAATTACATGTTATTGTTCTAAGTTTTACTATTATTATATTACATGGTCGTGTTCTAATTTACAAACTAATTTTTGTGTTAATTCATAAGCTAATTCTAGTGTTAATTGTCGACATGTTAATTAAAACAGAGCCTACCGAATACGTCGAAATTGAAATGTTAATTCTTGTCTTGACACTTAAATGAACGGCTGGAAAATTGACCTACCTCTCCGTATAACATTTCCGCCTAACATCTCGCATAATTAAGAAAAAAGCAATAGAAAACTATTGCACATTAAACTTGTATTTTATGCACGCAGGATATTCATAATTTATTTATTGATCGAAATTCGGAAAAATTAGCAAATATCAAGATGCGCATTTTTGTTCTTAAAGATTAAGTAATTTATAATTAAAATTGAAAGTATTACTTGATCTTACAGTTAGAATGAAAAGTTGAGATATATCGTAGCTATTACAACAGTTAATTAAATATCAAATCAAAAATTCATTAGCCTCCTTTAAAATTTTAATTACTTGAAAAGACTTTGTATTTGTAATAAAAATTTTTCCTCCTTGTTATTTTCATTTTGTTACAGAATCTTTATTTGTTTTTTTGTATGTTTTATACCTAGTGACGACGGCTATATTAAACAATTAGAGGTAATCATAGTCTAAGATGGGTGTAAATTATTTAAACCTAATATTAGCTACCAAACCGAAAAATGTATTTTCTTCTAATAACTTCAATATCTTCAAAAAATTGCAAACTTTTTTCATTTGACAAAATTTTCAACTTCAATTAAAACACAACTGGAATAACAATGAATTACAAAAACCCTGTATAATCATCTAAAATGCAATGACCCTTTATATGATTTTGCTTATAAAATCGTTGGAAAGCAAACTAAAGTTGTGAGAATCAATTCAAGTTGTTATCAATCGATAATCCTTCATAGATATAACATATGTACCTTCGTTTGCAACTGCAAAGAAACTGTTTGTCCCAGCCAATGGGCGAAAGCATTAACATTCGCTAAGTAAAGCATAAGCAGGAAGTAAGTCGTAAAAGCAGAAAAGTCAAAGGCACTTTAAATGTGTAATAAAATGGATTTTTTTGTTGTTGCGAATTTTCGCTGGACTGGTTTCGCATTTAAATTGGTGTTTTATAATTTGTAACGTTGATTCTCAAGGTCTTCGTATCTGTCTATTATCGTTAACTGGTACTACGTGTAGGTAGTCTCAATACAAACAGTGAAAAGTGTCGCAAAAGCAAATTTATATTCATCATTCATTCACGCAGAAAAAAAATCTGCAATTATTATACACATCTTATGACTCATTCTTTCATCATTGTATAAATTAACAAGAAATCCGTACGTGAACTTTTCAGATCATATTTAACAACAATGCAAGTTTTTTACTCACACAGATAGAGGATTCAAGATCTTAAAAGAGCCGACAAAAGAAAATCTTTTGTTTTCAAATACTGCTGTTACTGTACGTACTTTTAGCGTAGGAAATTGTCGTGTCGAATCGTTTTCAGTAATCTGTTATTGTTTTTTTTTTTGCTAATTTAAAAAAGCAACACCTGAAAAACCGTTAGAATTTCCATATAAAAAAAGTCGTTACGCACATTACGGTAAGCAAACAGATGTTCGCACCTTTGCTATACCGAAGAATAATATTTGGGGTGGCATTTAGGGGTCGAAAGGTATGCGTGACCTAGATAAGCTAGCAATAATCTGCGTTTTATCAAAATATCACGTTCGCGGAAGTGAAACAAAAAAAGCTACCCCCGAAGACATTTAAAATTTCAATTGGAAATTGGAGAAAATTGTAAATGGTGACAAACCTCTTTCTCGCGATTAGCAGCACCAGGTCGGGCAATTAAGGCGATTCCGTTGCAGACGACGGCCGTGTCCTCGACAAAGACGCACTCCGGAAGGGATTCGTCAGGTGGTAGTTCGATGACATCGAGTCCCAATTCGCGCAGCAGGCGCACGTAAGCTTCGTGCTCCTTTTTCGCGTCGTCCACATTGAGATCGCATCGGTTCCGCAAGGACGTCGGTATCCTGCAGACCACGGCGTGTGTGTACCGAGCGGCCATATTATTCGCAGCCACCACACTCTCCGACGAAGGCAACGCGACGAGACGGACTGCCGGTTGCCGTTTCGTTGTAACGTAACTGCGATGTGCGATGGCTCTCTGCCTGTGTGCTTTCTGCTTGCTGTGGCTGTGGCTGTGCCGCTGTGCTGTGCTTCGACTCGGTCCGCACACACAATTTCCAGCAGCGCATTCACGGCCATGCATGTGCACACTCGCACACACGCTCACGCGGGGACGCCAGCTAGGAGCAGCAGGGCAGGCGCGCGGGAATCCGTTCTTGTTGGTCAAATAGATATTGATGAGGATCCGCTTTATGATGCAGCCTCGCAACACACACACACACACACACAGTAACAAACACATCTACACACACATATTATGCTAACAAAATGCAATTATGTTCTATTTTAAACTTGCCGTTCTTTGTTAATGGGTCTTCATCCAGTTTAATTTATTTATTTCGCAGTCAATTTAGAAGGGTGTCGTTTTTATAGTTGATGTAGTTGCAAAGCTGTTTCAAAATTCAATGGCAATTCAATTTAGTTCTGTAAAGTTTTCAAAGTGATGCAATATTAAGCTTTCAACTAATACTAATTTAATTTAAAATCAATATTTGATACAGTTTTTGTTCTTATTTGCGTCCAACTTTAAGTTAGTTAAAGTTACTTATAGTCTGATAAAATGTTGTTTAGATTTAGAATATATTCATTAAATTCAAATGATTTTTATTTTAAATTAAATCTCTTTGGGATTTGGGACCGTAGTGGACTAGTGGAAAAAGTTTTGGAGTAGCTTTACGAATTCTTCAATGATTTGACTATTTTGGATTATCAATGAAAGTACTCTATTTCAAATTACTGAGAGATTTTGATTGATTTTGTAGTAGGTACTAATAACTGATAAAGTAAAACACATCAAATTTCTATAGATCTTCCATTCGGGATTTTTCCTTAGATAAAAATTATAACATTATTAATTTAAAATATTCTCCTAAATTTTCATAAAGTTAAAAGAGCAGAGAATTTCATAAAATTTATGAGAGCATAGCAGTCAAAAACAGAGAATTTAATTAGCAATTAATTGATCGCTGTTTAGATGTTAAAGCTGCCTATACCTTGTACTATTAGTACAAATAAGTTTTAATAATTTTATTTGGTAGCAAAAGGAGTGAAAACTAAAAAAAAACATCACTGTAAAGTTATCTTTAAAGTTTCATAGAGACTGGAAATACCATCAGGGACCAACACCAACGTTTTTCAAAACTTTTTGAAACTATTAGCAATTTGTTTCCGCAACTATTTAAATGCTTTCCCACGTTATTCTATTCGGCTACTATGTATTTTGATTCTTCGTGGAATACAACAATATAATAGTAATTAAGAGCAGAAACAAATAAAACCAAGTTTACTTGTTTTTCAAATTTTAAAACACTCAATTACATGTTTGCAACAATGTATTAAAAATTTAAAATGCACAATTACTTGTTTGCAACAATGTTTCCGAAATTATACCCTAATTATGGTCACTAATACGATTACAAGTGATTTTTGATGTTGCATGGTCACTGGATAACTAGAGGATAATGTTTACTATCTCATTAACAAAAGGTTACATGAGAATAATAGGAAAGATGAAAAAATTGATAGTTCTTGGAAAAAACAAGACAAATTTTTGTAAAATTTATTGGAATTTATTTCTTTGCATGTGCGAAAAGATGTGCGGTTTCACGTTGTTGAATTTTAACAACCATTAACCAACCACCAATATAATTATTTAATAACAAGAAAAAAATCAAAAGCATATCTAAAATATCTACTTCCCTGACCAACCTACTAGTCCTACAGTCCTACATCGTCGGAAGAGTATTTAGACATATGTAGAATAGGGACAAGTAAGATTCAAAACTTTTCCCCAATGTGCTTTAAAGTTAACTCCTTCACCTGCAAAATTTAACATTGATAAAAAATTAAGCATAAAAACGAAATCTATTCATTACCACACAATTCGGAGGTGTTGACAGGATGTAAACAACACCATCAGCGATATCTTCAGATACTAAGCCTTTGGGATTATTCAAGAAGTCGCCCGGTACGTGGACTTGGGTCATTTCAGTGAAAACGTAGCCGGGACTTAAACTCTAACAAACGAATAGGTTCAGTGACAGAAAGTTACAATTAGTACAGTACGTAGTACACAATTTACCGTTATCTTAATATTGGTGTCCAAATGTGCCATTTCTTGTCGTAAAACTTCCGTTGCCGCAGTCACGCCGTGCTTACTCGCGGGATAAACGCCTATAGAAGGCGGATCTAAATAGGGAAGACAATGACCGGCAATGCTATTTACGTTGATAATTTGACCAGCAATATTGGACTTCCTCATTAGACCAATTACTTCCTTCGATGCGACACATAGAGAGAGTAAATTGGTGTCCAAAATTTTGCGCCAATCAGAAGAACTTTGTTCTGCAAAAAGAAACTTCCCTAAAATAATGTATTCGCATTTTTGCAACTGATTGCACCTGTTATCATGCCGAACTTTAGTACACCGGCATTATTGACCAAAATGTGTATCGGTCCAATTGTCTTATGGATGTCGTGAAGGGTCTCCACGAAATTTTTCTCATCGGTGATGTCGCAAGTTCGGTAGTGGAAATTTTGCGGTTGAGCTTTCAAAATTTTCTCCATTTCGTCGGTTCTTCTCGCCAAGCCCACAGTCTGAAATGATGCGATTTGTAGTCCGTGACAATTTGTTCGCACGGTTTATTACCTTAATTCCTTCTTGGGCAAGTTTTAAAGCAATGGCTTTACCGATACCAGAACTGGCACCTGTTACGACAGCAACCTTTCCTCGCCAACGATCCATGTTGTTCAAGTTCAGAGAGTCAACTAACTAGTTCCGCAAGAAATTACGCTTAATCATAGATCTCGCGTAATGATTCGACTAGTTAAGCCTAATCCCGATGTCAACACGTAACGCGAATAAATATTAACATTTAGGTGGCCTCAAAGTTCACTAAATATTGTTGAGGAATGCAATTTTAAGAAAATATTTGTTTTTCCTTGTGTAAGTATGTTTTAGCAACGTGCAAATATTTCAAGAATTAATTATATTTCGTCTATTGCAATTTATAAAAGACACTTTTTAATGCAATTTTTGTTATCTTGGATTTGATGTTGCATTGCAATTATGCATTTTGTTTCAGTCTGCTGGGATAAACAATAAAAATTAAAAATTTACCGAATGCGCAGTTTAAAATTCAAAATTGTCCTTGGGATCCAAAAAAAGTGAGTTAAGTGGGTTTGCGAGTGGGTTTGTGGCATTTAAAAATCCTATCTTGAGGTGTTATATGGTTAAACCGGATTAGCTGCAAAACATAAATTTATGTAAATAAATCGGAAATGTTTTTGGTATATAATTAATTCAATGTTTATAAAAATCGATTGGCATATAAAAAATAGCGGGGGTGGCCACCCTGTATTGGGGTAATTTTATTGCAATATGAGTAATATGAGGACAAATTGGAAAACTTTATATTCCTGTTTTAAAATGAAATCATCTATTTATTGCATTTTACTTAAAAATAATCGTTTTAGACCTTTAATATCAACATAACAATTAATAGATCTTTCGATTTGGAAGATCTTCAGCTGTCCTCAATACCTGGAAATTTTTTTAAAGTATTTATTTTAATTTAATATTAACAAATAAAACAGTTTTTACTTGTTTAGTTCAAAAACTTTAACGTCGCATTTCACAGAAGTAATTGAAATTTTTACTTTTTTTACCAGCTTTCAAAATGCTTAGAAAACAATGTGATAATTGTCAATTTTTAGCTAGTCCAGATTTTATTTCGTTTTTAGTTTTCTCATAAAAAATTAATGCGTTTCATCTTTTCACTCTTAATTCCCTATAAAACTTATTTTATTACTTATTTATTCACACTAGTTTTCTGTCATAATAACTAGATGGAGGAGTGTTGCCTCTAAAAATCGCTTTTATTAAATACTGTAATAAAAAAAAACAATCTTTAAATTTAAACGTTTCCAATTGGGTCTTTTTTGTGTATCAAACGGTACGTGGAGAAAATTACACCCCGTTTCCGGACTGAGCGAAGGATTGATTTGCTACTTTTTTCCTTGTTTCTTATTATAAAAAAAAAATTGGGCAACCCTATTTGGTTACAAATTTCCTGAAGGAACGTAAAAAAAGCGATACCTATCTATTTATTTTAGTACCGGAAATATGGTTTTTTTTTGTGTACATTTTCGCAGAACTGGAACTTTAATAATTCATTATTAAAATTTATTACATTCATTAGGTCGAAAATTAAAAAGCAGAGACGGGTTTTTGTAGGAAATAAAAACATTTTTGATAGCTTAAGTTAAAAGAAATGAAATAAAATCAGTACATTTTCAGAAAGTATAAACAAAACAAAGTTTAATTGTCCTGATAAATCTTTTTACTTTTAGCTTATTTTAGTTCACTTTCCGTTGTAAAAAAAATGCAAAAAATCCGCTTTTTTGCCTCGACCAGCAGTGTTGATAACGATGATTTCTTCAGTAATAATTTTTTGGAGAGCCTCCACCTCCAAGAATTAGTTGTAGATCTTATGAAGTTCGTGATGAAGCATTCATTTTCTATTTTCAAACTTTGATCATTTGATTTGATACTTAAATGCAATCATTCACACATCCCAGTTTAAATCAAATCCTCGGTAATAACATCAAATTTTCACTAACGCCATTGTTACAGATGGACCTTTGCCAATTCTAAAAACAAATTAACAAATAATTCGTTTTACAAGAAAAGCAAACAAAATATAGCATTTCTTCTTAAAAACAGAAATACTGCTTAAAAGAACTCACTTCTTGAGCCCTCATTTCCATCCAATATTCCAAACGCAAGCGAATATTTTCCTAAACCAAAACAACAAAAGCAATTGAACCGCACATCGTTATGCGAAATAAAATACCGACTTTATTTATTCATTTAAATGTATAATATAGCATACAACACAGTTGTAGAATAAAAATATCATATCAAATTAATAAAATCTCGTCTTACAAATATTATAATAATCTTGTTCAATAAAAGGAAAAAAGAGAGAGAGAGAGAGAGCGGTAATATATTAACACATCAAAAAAAGAATAAGAAAATATAGACAGACAGACAAAATGTACTATTTATGCTCAAAAAAATATTGAAAAACAAAAAACGAAGAATGGATACCAGTTCCAGTCAGCTTAGCTAGTTCCGAGAGAATCAATCTAATTTACGATTAATTGAGCGACTCTTCATTTGCCAAACAATGAAACAAGCGAAACTGTTACAACGGACCGTTAACATGGGGTGGTAGTTCTACCAGCAATGGGCCACCTTTTACTCCAAGGGTTCATTCTCTTCTAACCTCTACCTGAAAAGACCGTCCATCTGGTAACGCAAGCTCAAGATGTTAACGGTCTTCGGTGAACAGTAACGAATTCGAAATAAATTTACAGCTCACTACTAAAAATTGTAGTAGTAGTCTCGTTAATCGCTTATAATATTTTACTGTTTATAAATAGCACATTGTTTATTGATTAATTTCTATTTTATATTTAAAAGTTAGGAGTACTTTTTTTTTCGTTATTACAGTATTAAAAATGCAAAAAGTCTGTTGTTCGTTTTTGAGTAGTAGTAATAAAAACTTACAAAAAATCTACAATTATAATATATTATAAAAGGAGAATTTCACAATATGCTGCGCTGCACTTAGCCGCTGTGTATGTTTCGCAGTGGTCACGTCTTCTATTTTTGATTTGAAACAATGAAACGCAATGCAATGAAAATGAAGTGGAAAATGCGACGCGGAATGATTGTTGTGTGTCTCGAACGAATTGAAAAACGACAAACATATATTGCGTGCTTATGAATGTTATGTTTTTTTTTTTTGTTTTGCTTTGTTTTTTAGGTGTAGTAAAAATGCTCTACTTTGCTATTTGGGTTAATATCAATATAATAGTCATACACAGAGACTGCACTAACATGGACATACGAGGGCCAGACACTTATGGCACAGTTGCACACAACGAATCGTAATTTCTCGACAATGACGAAAACCGATCAAAGAGAAATTCGAATAGATTTTTGTTTTGTTTGTGATTGTTCCGTCTGTATGCAAGAATCAAGTGCTATATCTGTCCGAGCCATCTCAGACATACAAAGATTACTTTATGAATTGCTTATACAATAGGTAATTATAATATTAATAAAAAATAATAATATAAAGACTCCTAGCTAATTACTTTTCTTTTTATACAAACAAATAATAATAATATATTCTTATTACCTATTATAGTAATTAATATGAACTTTTATTCGTGGATAGATATTAATAAACTGTCCTTTATATATATATATATTTATATCGTTACCATAATTGTATGCAATGCAATTGTTACTATTTAATTAAAAAATCAAAATCTTGCTTTCAAAAAATCCATTTTGGTGTGTTCGCGCTGAATGATAATCGTACAATTTTGTTTGTTCTCATAATAAATTAACTAAGTGAATGATGTTGTTTTGTTTTTTTCTCTTTCAAAAGGGTCCACATATCAAATAGTCTTTGTCGAGCAAATGATTTCATTCAATATTCTCTTAATTCAGATTTTAAATTAATTATTATATCTTTATAATAATATGCACTTAAAGTCTACAGTTTGTGTTTGCACATAAATTTGCTTCTTCGTCTCTATTATAAAAAAAAAATGATTGTTTTGTATAAAAATTATGAAAGAATGTCATTCATTAATTAATATTTACTTATATTAATATATATATTTTTATTTATATATCTTTATTTGATCTTTTTTTTTCTCTCAATGAATCGCGCAAAAGCTTGCTAGAAAAGAACAGGAGCGGCGTCGTTATTTGAATTTTTTCCATTTTTGTTTCCTTATAAAAACACTTGATAACGGTATGTCAATGTGTGTGTGTGTATGAATGAATATGTTTCGGGGAGAAAGAGTAATCAAAAAAGGTATCGCAATTTTGGGGGGGGAGACTGTCGACTTTTTGGGCAGTGGGCCAACGCACTAATATTAATAATTTCCATCGTTACTGTTTTTATTTAGCTTCCTTTTCTTTGTTCTCTTCCGTGTCCTTCTCCTTGTCCTTTTCTTTCTCGTCGGCCTGCAAAAAGTAACTGAATTGTAGTCGTCCCGATTCCTAATTAAATTGATATTAGTAATAATTTGATATTTACTTTTTCCTTTTCGATGTCCTTATCTTCGGGCTCCTTTTCCTTGTCGCCTTCCTTCTCATCCTTGGACCCTTCTTTGTTCTTGCCCTCTTCGGGAGCGGGTTTCGGCAAATGCGCGTTCAAGTCTAAGTTGGTGCAGATGTCTTCCCAATCGGAGAAGCATCGTTCCTTCATGCGATTCACCAGTCCGACCAAATTGGCGCAGTGCTCTGTCATGTAGTCTCGGAGCGAGTAACTGACCTCCTTGTCAATGAAATACACTTGAGCCAAGACGGCGAATGCAACGATGTCCAACTAAACAAACAAGCAGATTTTTATTATTGGTTGAGAGGAAAAAGCAGTTGCCGGTTTTGCGCGGCGGTGGCGGCGGCCGCTATTTTGCTGGAAATGAGCAATTGCGAAATGCACTTACGGTGGTCGGATCGTCGCCAAAGAAGAACGGTTTGTCGGCCAACATCTCGGAAAGTACTTTCAAGTCGGACTGTCCGAATTCGATGATCTCGTCGGCGGAGTGCACGCCGATTCCTTGAGCCTTCACTTTCTTTGCTCCCTGGAACCACTAAAGCGTCAATACCTAATTAAAACCGTACACAAAACACAAAACACTGAAAATCTAGTCATGCATTAGTGTTAATTAATAATAATCATAATAATAACAATAATGTGAATAATAAATCACTAAAAATGTTAATCAATAGTACCTAATGAAGCTATGCTAGGTTAAAGTAAAAAAAAACTACCCTAAAAACCTACAGAAAATATAATAATTTTTGTTAAAACACCTTGTAAAGGAGAGAATTGTAACTAAACAGTTATTTTGATTCGTTGTAATGATTATAATAGAAAACTAAAATTCCAATAAATTATTCTAAAAACTGTGCTTTTGGGTTTTTTGGTCAAAATCAATCAAACGCTTTTGATTATATGTATATTCAAAGAGAGGTAGATCAAAGTGATGGTTCCTAATACCCGCGAAGAAAATATTGAGTGTCCGAATTTGAATTGACCGTTGTAAATTTACATAAGAAATTAGTTTTTATTCTTATTCCAACGGATGGTCCGGGATTCCTTGAAAGAGGAAGTTTATGTTGATGAGAACTTTTTTATAGTGGCTACGCTACCTTTCAGAATGTACTTTTAAAGTTCGGAATGTTTAGGTCCTTTTACGACTTTAATAATGAGATGAAGGTGACTAATTGGCAATTTAGTTTGCAATTTCTAGTTTTAGATAATACTAATTTGGCAAAGCAATTAATTCTGTTAAAAATATTAATTATATTAATAATAAATTAATAAGTAATAAGTAATTTTCTGTTTCAAAAATATTAAAATTAAATAAAGAAGATTCCAAAGTGTAAATTTATATAATCCCAAAGTTATTCAGTAAAATAAGAATTGAATAAACATTAAAAACTTTGAGAATATATATTTTTTAGAGATTCAGTTGAAATCAAAAATATAGTTTTCAATAAAAAAAAAAAGAAGTATTCTGAAGTTTTCCTTATAACTAATAAGTTATTTTTAAATTTATCAGATCCATAAATTGAATTGATTCATAGTTTGCAAAAGGGAAGTGGTTTTTTAGTTTTTTTTTTTTTTAACTGATAAAAACATATTAAAAATATAACATCAGGGTAATTACACAAAATGAAATGAATGACTAAACAATTATAAAAATAAAACAAACTGGAAATTCCTCTTAATTTTTAATCAATTAAAAGTTTAAAAGTTTAGCACTTATGAAGTAAGTAAATTTGAGAAACTTGTAATTTAGTTACCATCCTCCCAAACAAGGAAATTAGTCAAAGTACAAAGGGTTACCTTGCGTCCATAAGCGAATTTGAAGAAGAAGTTTAATATTCCGTTGGGTATCCTGGTGCCGAGCGCATGTTGAAGGTTGACCTTGTATCCCTTGAGCACCTGGTCGGGGAACTTGGTGCGCCACCACATGATCACCCACACCAAGTGATTCTCGATCATGGAAATGGTTGCGTGGGACACGTTTCTCTGCTCGGCAGTGAGAGCGGCGTCCAAATCATGTCCGAAACGTTGCGACAACTCTTTGATGATAATGGCGCTATCGGCGATCTCCTCTCCATTCAATTCAATGAACGGCAACTGTCCTTTCTTCGAGCGATACTTCATCTTATGATCCACATTCTGCAAAGAATTTCATTCAATCAATTACAAATTCATCATCATCTTTTTTAGGGGGAACGGGGAAGGAAGTTGAAGGGTTAGGCAGAAAGTGAGCTTCCTCTCTTTTTATGTATTTTATTTTATTGTATTGTATTGGTGGGTGACAAAATCCATATGCATTGAAAAAGTTTAAATAGGTAGAATAGTACTAGTGGTGTAAATGCACTCGGGACAGGGGTGAAAGCCCTGCTATATATACACACGAAGGTCGCTATGGCAACCACCGACGAGCTAGACGGGTATGTAGCGTACGAGGGGCGCGTCCACCCTCTTTTCGAGGCTACGAGCGCAAAATGTATGCCAGGGGTGCCCCAAAACAATTCTCAATATTATGGTTAATTTTGGGAATATACGTTACGCGTTACAAGCAATAAGCAAAAATGACGTTGTTTGTTTAACATCTTTGTCAATTTTGGGGTGCAAGATATTAAATCATCAAAGTTTCGTCACAAAAGTTGAATGAATTCTTCACAAATATAATATCTATATATTTTTTTTTAATTAGAGAACAATTTTAATGATATGATTTAACACATGAAGCAGGCAGAAAAATTTTGCAGAGCTGCAAAATTCGGTTGGAAATAAAATTATGTTAATCATTGATTAAAATAATCAAAAAGGGAAATAAATCTGAATATATTAATTCGGGGATGCATATAATTCGTAAGTGGAGGACTCTATTTATGGTGAAAAGGGTGTTGTCACTCTATATCGTTCGAATCATGTTCGAATATTCCACCCCAGATATATTTTTAATACCCAGCTAAAACTAGGATCACCCCTGTAACCTCTTCTTAGGATTTATTTTCCAGCCATACGCACACCATTAAAACTTTGTTTAAGTTAGAAGAGGCAACGGGGACATATTTTCCATAGGGGTGGACAATGTTCGTCAGCACGTGCCACAAAGACATTCGCGTGTTAAGTTCGGCAATAACGATCAACGTAATGGTCCCAAAATGTATATTTCTAGTGGTCACCGTTTAAAGTACAACAAGATTCATTAAGACTCGCATATATAAATTTTCAAGTATTTCCACAACTTGTCATCATCATCACCACCACCATCAACAAATGTAATGTTCTTCGTATCGACTTTTCCCATGGGTGCATTAAAAAAAAAAAAAGAAAAAAAAAGAATACAAACAGCGCAATTAAGCGTGTCTTTGTCTAGTAATATAATACACTTCTTGGCCATTAATGTTGTCCAGCATTCTCGAGCAATGAGTCAAATAATTTCCTAATAAACATGCTTAATTAATTGGCTCAATTGAATCGGTCGTGAAGTGAAGGAATTCGATGGAAGCGCATTCTACGCGAGGAAACACACCCAGCGAAAGGTTTTTGCGGCCGCCCATAAATTTTGCCACTTCTGCGGCTACTGCAAGTAGCAGCAGCCGCACGATCCACTTGACTACTTTGAAATCATGTTAGATTCTTTTTCAAACAAGGTGCTCGTAACAGAATGTACTTGTACTGGGAACGATTTTCATAATATTAAAGAGTTTTTGCTTTTTTCAATGTGGAGAGAAGTTGGAAGACGATGGAGGCAATGCATCGTCGTCGGAAGGATCGAAGAAGCGTTTTTGGAGGCGAGCAAAGTGGATATGGAGAGGAGACGCGGAGAGATGATGCAAAGCCAGCCAGTCAAGCCAGGCGAACGACCTCGCGGGTCGACTGGGGTGAACAACAGCGGCAGCATGCACTAAAACTGCATGCTATGCACACTTCACTACAAATGCTGGCGCTCGTTTTCCTCCGTCTAATCGATTTTCACATTACTAGGTGGAACATTTACCGCTCCCGATTTCGATCTACTACAAACAACACATTTTTCATCCGGCTGACTTCTTTTTTTTTTTTCACTAGGCCCCTTCGGGAGTTACCTTTATGGCGCTATCGAACACTCTTATAGGATTAACCCGGGTGCGGCAAAAAACAAGATGTTGGGATTTGAAATTTGCCGGGTAAATGACTTCTGTGCCTCTATTACTTTTCGGGTGATTTCAACAAGATCTTCAAGTATATCTTGATTGCCCAAAGAGAAAAATCTTTTTTTTTTCGTTTTGGAAATTTTAATTAAAAAAAAATGCCTAATTAAAACAGTTTGAAGAATTATGAACTAGGAAGGTATTAATATGGGGGACCGGTCTTCTCATATTACATGCATTAGACCATTAGGGGATTTCAAATAAGGGCTCTTTATTTTTATGGGTGGTTAGTAAGGAAGGCAATAAAAAGACATTTTCTTTTACAGCCTTCTTAATTTATTCCATTTGAAACTAAAATTTCTTTTCCGTCAAATTAATGCAAAGCCGTTTTCCGAAAACGTCGATTAAACATTGAAAGTAATTGGTAAGACTTTCCCTCTTTAATTTAGAGAAAATAAAGTACTAGCAATGCATAAAAATTAAAAAGCCAAAGTTTTTCAGTTTAAAATTGGAATCAAAACGTAATAAAAAAACTATAAAATTTCAAGAATTACCGCTGTTATTTTGGTTTATTTGATGCAATATTGAAATTAGCATTTGAATTAAATGCTTTTTCACGGAAGGGCCTGTTCTTCAAAGAAAAGTTCAATTATCACGTAGAGCACCATCAGAAGTAAATAAATTATACGAAAACCTTTGTGTTTTTCAGTAATTGCGAGCTTCCCCTTATCATGACTTAGAATTGAAGTAACAAATTATGAAAACCAAACCAGCAAATATAATATGCCAAATATTTGGTTAAAGATTTCAATTCAATGTACTACGCGTATTTTATCGTCAGATTTATGCAAATATTATTACTGATGGAAGCGTGCCAAGATATTAAATAATTTTCGAAAAGCGTGACCTTAAATTCTCACCCGGGAGGATATTTTTGAACCAATGTTTGTGTTAAAATCACGTCCCTGTGCTATTATTGCAAACGATGGCGAACTTGCTCTTTACCTACTTTTTATCACCCAAAAAGAAGGTCTAGAGAAAGAACAACAATACGCATTATGAGGTTGGCTAATTAAAAATTTCGATCATAGAACTTCCTTCCTCCAACAAACAAACACAACAGTATTCACGTGACGAACGTAACGGGATAAAATTTCAGGAAACGCGTTAGTTCGAACCGCAAGAATTAATAAATAAAATGTCTGCAACGAAACAACTACCAAAGGGTTCATTGTCTCGATTCCAAACAAAGCGCTCCCGTTTGGTTTCCATCCATTTGATATTTGTAATAAACCAGAAGGCCGAAGCAAAAGATACGCGTAAACACTCATCAACAACTTCCCTCATTTGTGTATCTTTCAAAGCGTGAACACTTTGTCCTCGCACGAAATTAGATGTTCACAACACTTGAGGCTCTCTTTGGAATAAAAGAAGAGAAAACTTAAAAAAAAAAAAAAGACTCCTTGTAGTCGGTTATAACAAGCGACTAGTAGCTTAAGCTTGCCATATAGGAATATAGTAAACATGTGTTGGCATCTCTTTAAGAAAACTGACAGTGAGATTGTTTCGGATGGGAGTAATTGAAGCTGTCACTGAAACGAATTTCGGGCCAGCCGGAGCAGAAGACGGGGAGATATCAAGAGTTATAATTTCCTACGAACAACAATTCTCAAATCTAATACGGAGCTAATGACGGTTCATCACCTGAAGCAACTGGATGCCTACGCTCACCAACCAACCAACCAACCAACGGTCTAGCTACATTTCGAAAAGAAACAACTTTTCTTCGGCTGTGGTAATGCATGGTGGTATACATGGCACGCACGCGATGCATTCAGAAATATGATTACCATTAGCTGGCTGGTGGTGGTGTTGGTGGCTGGTGTAATCAAAGAGAATACAATTTGGTGAGGCAATCCAAGCAAAGGTCGCTAGTTTCTTTAAAACAGGAATGCATTTGCATGTAACTAAATGCACACGTGTGGAAACAAAGAAAGCGTTCTGTGTATATGTGTTGTGTATGTTGTTCGTTTCGTTGAGAAAGGGGTGAATGGATAACTATAATAATAGCACGGTTAGTAATGCAAGTAAAATAGGGGCGACGAAACGGCGCCGTCTACATTATTCCTTCATGATTGTAACAAAAAACGACATGTTTCCAGTCCCTAACCAATCAATTTCCAGCAAAGTTTGCTTACTTACTTATCGCAGAGTAATATAATACAAGTTAATGTCTTTTTTTTTATTTTCATTTCTGACTTGTTTTGTTAACACTGTATCGAATTGCCATTTTCTTGTGTTATTACATTCATTTCTCTAATAGACTTTTTCAATCGATCATTTCCAATTCTTTAAACTAATTATTAATTTGTTTACCTTTAAAAAAGTGAAAAAAAGGTTTCAAATTTCCAATTCTTTAAACTACTTACTAATCTGTTTACCTTCAGAAAAGTGAAAACAAAAATTATTTGTTTTAAAATTATTTAGCCATTGATATTAATCATTAATTTATTTATTTGCATTATATTTTCAAAAATTAAAATTAAATTATTAAAAGTACTGGGTAAAGGTTTTAGAAACTGCGGTCTAATAACACAAAATATAATTAACTGGAAACAAATGTTTAATTCCGAAAATAGTTAGCGTGAAAATCAATTGGATGCGTTTCACTTTTCACTTAGGTTTTATTGTATTTATCCAATTACCATTAAAATTTCCTTGTTTTACGTGAATGGCGAATTACTTAAAAGAGATAAAAGAAGTAGGTTTAAGAAATTAAAAACAGTTTTGATCAAAGGATAAAGTTTATATTACTGGATTTGTAATTTTAACAAAGTGCAATCGTTGAAAGTTATACAAGTCATTAAAACTTAAAACTTTAAAAGTTGAACAGTAAAAGGCTAAAAGTTATAGCTTGATATGTTTGGATTCTGAAATTAACTGTACGTAAAAGAAGGGCTATTTTTCTACATAAAATAATTAAAAAACAAAAAATTTCTAATAATAATTATTTTTTTCCTAGGTGTCTTATTCAAGCTCTGGATTAACATTTAATACCAAAATTTTATTTGCACTTAAGGAAAAGAATTAAAAGTATATTTTGCTATTGCATAATTTAAGTCCTGCTATTAAAATGAAGAAAGTACTTTGCTATCCAAATTTTAGAAACGAAAATTCAACTGTTGAGCAACGCGAATAAGAAAGTCAGTTGATTTTACAACAGTGGCATTGCCCTTGGCGTCACTCGGGGAGTCATCGTACATTTATAGCTTTTACTTCCAAAACGGAAATAAAACATAAAAATATATAAATAAAAATTCCTAGAAAAACATGATTTTCTTTCGTTTTATTGAATGAAAAAAAAATGTTATCCACTTGATATTTACATACTGACCCTTTAGTGAACAATATTACCTTTTCCGCCAATAAATAACTCTTTCGCTTATTTAAGATGTCTTTTTTTAATATTTTACTAGAAAAGTACCAGAACTTTTTGGTCATCGAAAAATTTTGAGGTCTTTGAATGAAAAAATTAATTCATTAACCATGAAATTAAATTATTTTTAATTAAAAAGAAACTGAGGCAAAAATTGTACTTCCGTTTTTCTATTCCAGCTTTATCTTTTAACATCGAACAGCGTTGTATAAAAAAAAAAAAAAAAAAAAAGGCAGGTAAGATTATTTGATTTGCTTTAAAAATATTTCTTTTATTATTATTATTAAAAATATATTATATTTTTAATATTAAAAAATTCTTAGAAAATAAAATTGATTGTGAATAACTGTTTATAATTACGATTTCCCAATTTTAAAAAGAATTACTCAGAATTCTTAATTGAAAATTTGCAAATTATATTAATTAATCTTAGTTTAATTATTATTTTTTATCTCAGTGCAAAGGTACACACTTCCAGGCCACATTTTAGTTCGGAAAGTATTACTTTCTTGTGCCCCCCTAAGAAATTTTCTTTCTTTCTGATGGCGTAAAAGGTGCAATCAATTGTAGAAACAAAAAAACACACAAATTTCAAATAAACTCAGAACGAAGGCCGGAAATTAAGCTTCCTGGCCCACTATCGTAATGTTTTCCTACTCCTTAAAAAAATTAATTCTGTTCCTTAAAAAAAAAAACCAATCTATTATGACAATTTGTTTCTCAAAATTATTTTAAAGTAAATTTTCTGAAAAACAATTTCAAAATGAAACATATCAGAGATTCAAGTAATCAAAGACCAGCAGCGGAAAACCGTGTGAGTTGTGATGTAATAAAAGTAATATTTTTTAAAGTGCAACCGTCTCTCAAGAGACATGTACATGTTATGTACATATCGTGTGGTAAATATGTATGTTGAAGAGCGGAATAAGTTTACCAGTAAACAAGGAAGATCAATCATCGTCGCGTAAGTTATGCGAGTAAGACGATGCACTTACAATTTGTTAGGGAGTTTTGACCGGATGCGAGCACTCGTATAATATAAATTTAATCATTTATACCCCACATATGCCTCGTTTCATATTTATATAGCAGCTACTACAGCTACAGCTATTACATTACCACAAACTACTTTAATGCCTCATATACAAATACTCACATATACATATCCACACAAAAAGTACTACATAAATGTAATACATGCATAATACACGTTATGTACACAGGATAAATGCAAAAAAGAGACAAATTTTTATGTATTGCAAAATGCATTATGCATTCTGTGCCCTTTTGTGGGTGGCAGCATAAAAATTGGAAATTAGCTATTCGAAAAAATAAAATAAAAAAGATGAACGCTCAATGAACAGTTTAGCGGTAAACGGCATTATGCAGCCGCCCACGCAACGCCATGAAAATTTCAACAAAGAAGGCACTTAATTGTGTGGATTCATTTCGAACCCGCACCGACATCGCTTTCCGTCTAGACGCGCCATTTCGCCGCAATTGACGAAAATTAAAAAACAGAAACATTCATCGCGACGTCTCTAAATTGTCGCATCAATGAAAATGTTGTCGGCGCGTACGCAGAGAAGAGAAGCGTAAATTTGTATCTCTACATCTACATTTGCCTGTTTGTGTGTGTGTGTGTGTGTGTTAGTGTATGGTTGTACAAAAGTGCAATAATACAAAAGGGGGATGACTGCGTATAGAGAAATGTTAGCGCTTCGGAAATGAATTATCCGTAATCAAAGGATGCGGAGCGGGGCAATCAACAAAGCAAAACGTAGGAAATAATTGTGGTAGTATGTCTTCGGAGCAAGGACCTCTTCTATTTGATGCCAGCCGGCCGGCCGGTCGGCCGATGCTTTGCTCTGCCGCCGCCGCCACAGCCGCCGCCGACACGACATTGCCATGGTTACTGGCGTGGCCCAGAGGCGCGTCGTCGTCCTGGCAACCGTCCGGGCTACCTTGCGCGCCGCCATTTCCACGTTTCACGCAAAGAAAGAACAAGATGAAAATCTGCACATCTGTATGAATGTCTCTCTCTCGGTGTGTGTACATGTTTGGGTGGGTGTAATGTGCTTTGTGCTTTGTGCAAGCGCACGCGTCAACTTTAATAATAACTATAAATTATTTATCGTCGTTATTACTCATTTTGGTTTTGTGGTTGATTTTTATTTTTACATTCAGAAAATGAAAAAATGAAGCTAAACGTGCTTCCGTTTTTATTGCTGGTTTTATTGTTTTTATTGTTTAGTGTGGAAACGACGAATTATTTTTTAATTATCATGGTTTTTTATTGGGCACTAAAACGACTGAAATTAATTATTAAAGTTTAAAAACTAGAGTTTCTATTTTATCCATAAGTTTGAGGAAACTCATGTGATCCCTTTAATTGTTTAGATTTATTTCTTGCTCTGCAAGAAAGTACTTTAAAAGATAACGGTAAATAAACTTTTATTGCAAGTTTTTAATTATGCCTTTTAAGTTGTGGAAAATATAATTTTATACTTTTTATGGGAAAATGAAGTAAAATAAGTAATTATTTGTAATTTTTTTTTGTATATTAAAAGAAGAAACAAATAGCAATTAATATAAAAACATTTTATTTTGGATTGTAAAAAATGAATGCAAAAATTGAAACTGCAATAAGTTAGATTATTCTGCATTTTGCTTTTGCAAGGACACCCACGTTTTAGACCATTTTAAGTGATATTTCCATTACCTACCTATCAATCCTATCATTAACAATTTAAATTACGCCGATTGCAAAAGCATAGTTTCTTAACATTAGGTAATTAATACTATGAGTAATTGAACGAACTAAAATAACCCTAATTTATCAATTTAAACAACTGTAATTACTTCAAAGATCACATTTACATATAAAAAAAAAAGGATTTGCAAAGCCTGCAAGATGGAAATTTCTTAAGAAATAATACTAGAAATTTTATGAACCAACAGTTATTTTAAAAACAAATCATTCATTTTCTTAGCAGGTAATTTTTCCTGGTGTCTAGATGATTATTTTTAGTGGCAAAAAATAATAATCTCTGGTTTAAAATTGTAAAAAGGCAGACACAATGGCAGAGAATAATGGCAACTTTCTATTTCCTCATTTTATTCTATTAATTTTCTACTTTTTAGACTTTTTCTTATAGAATCTTTTGTAGAAAACCTTGTTCCCTTGATTAAAATTTACAAAATAAAAAATAAAAAACATAATTTGAAAAAGCAATTCTTATTTAAATAAATTCAGAAAGAAATAAAATTGTTTAAATTAAAGTAACTTTTTCAATTTTTTTTTCTTTTTTGAGTATACTTAGTATTCCAATTATGATTGATCTTAGGAATACAGCATAAATTAATATACATCAGACTTTATTTTTTTAACTGCCACTTTTAATTTATTTGAAAAATAATTTATTTTATTTTTATTATTATGAATAGAGATAGTGAAGAAAGTTTTAAAACTAATGGAATTCAAAATTTGCGACACATTTTTCGATATTCGGTAATGTTCGATGTGCACGGGACACGATAATTAAAATTATTAAATTTTTGTTGGGAATAATAAAATCAAAATAATTACATAAAGAAAAAAATACAAAAAATGAAGGTATTGGGGAGTATAACATATTTTTTATTTATTTAAGCAAATCAATATTGGAAAAGGATTAAACTAAAAAAAAAAACGATTCATATGTAAATTCCGTGTACTTAAATCGAATTTGATCATGCGGTGGCCGGGATCATATTTTGTAACATGAGTGATTAATAATAAAATCATTACATTCATCTTTTTTCGATTATTATCCAGTAATTACTACACGTACAACAACATTAGGTATTTTACTATTTCGATAAATTAATTATAACAATTTTTCCAATTTCGGGTAGGAATTAGATGATAACTTTCTGAAAAAACCGTTTTTATCAAAAAGGAATTAAGATAGAAAATTCTAAAAAATAGTTTTCAAAACAAAAACAATGAAATACATAAACAGGGTGTGCCAAGACTTAGAAAGTATACCGGAAAATAGAATAAATTAAATGGTAAATTAATTAATTAAATGTTCTTTTTTTTATCTTAAAAAAATCTCTGCGACAGATATGAAAAAATGAAAATTACTTATCCTGCCGTAAGCTCCAACACCAAAGAGTAAAAGGTGGTAAACAATGATGCATTTTGTTTTGCAGTTGAATAATAAAACTCACCTGAAACAAAAGGAAACTTTTATTAGTTTTCATAATATTGCAAAGCAAATACGAAAAGGATTTTATTAGTTTTCTAAAAAACAAAAAAAAAACAATACAGTAAAAATAAGAGAAGATGCAGAAAACTATTCATCATATTTTACACATTGTGCAAAGTACTTATATTCTGATTGCATCTCGTGATTGGGAAATTAACGTGCAGGCAGCTTTATAAATTGCAACTTTGCAAATAAAAAGTTAATATTGAGAGGAGGAGCAGTAGGTGCTAAAACGCAATATCTACTACACACTCAATATGAACAGTATACTCTGTTGCATAGTCGGTGCACTCGCTGTATGCACATAATGTGTGAGTCATACAGACGCAGCGAAGGCTAATTCCTTTAAAATTGCCACGTTAATGGATGGCTAGCTAGATGGACCGTGCATACTGTACAATATACAAGTCTCTATAGCTGTACGATTCTCCACTTGACTGCATCGCGCTTTGTTTCGTGAGCGCGTAATTAAAGGAAATCAGGAAATTGTTTAATATAAATGCCATCAAAAGATAATTACGGAGCGTACACTGTACGCTCGCTATAAAGGAAAATTAAATATACTCTTCTCTATAGCCGCATCTTTTATTTTTCATTTTTTCTATTTCTATTTTTTTATAATTGCAATGTAGAGCTACATATTTTATTGTTTTATAGAGTCGCTTTTGACAAGCAAATGCTTAATAATGCTTCTTCGCCTATTTCCATTGGGAGAGAAATTGGTGGCGTTCTACATTCGAAATAAGTGGTGCGTAGAAAATCCCACCGCTTCGATGGCATCTTCTTCTGGTTGCTGGCGACGAGAAGAAATCGGAAAAGCGAGCAGATGGTCATCAATTACTTACAACTTACTTAAAACGTTTTAATTGGTGCAACGCGCGCGGTTTATTTATGCAACTGCAACGAGCTTATTTTAAAAGATGCTTAATGCTGTTTGCCCAATGTTTCAATAATATTTACCGAGAATGTAAATTAGTTTTGTCGATTGCATAAATTCATTAAATATTTGAAAATATTTGAAAATTTAAATGAGTAATTGTTGTAAACTTTTAAAGTTTGGATAAGTAAAGTGAATTTCTTATTGTGTCTTTTAATTTTGTTTACATCTTAATTTTTATTTCTTTGAATAAAAAAAATATTAGTTTTGTAATAAAAATTAGATAAATAAATAAATTAACTATAAAAACACACAAAAAAAAAATCAAGAAATTTAATTTTTTAACAAATCAATTAAAAAAATTAATATTTTTTTTTATGAATGGTATTTAAATTTGAAATTAAAAGTAAATTTTTACTTTTCTTTTCTCATTTCTGTATTGATATATAATAAAATTTTCATATTTTTTTTTTACTTCGTGTAAAGAAAAGCTACATTTGAAACTGGATCTATTTTGCAGAGACGATAAATTGAAAAGAACACCACAATTCAATTAGGAAACCCCTCAAAATGGAAGCTTTTAAGTTTTTATTTTATTAAAACTTGAATTACGTCGACTGGAAAATTTCAAAGTAAAGTTGTAAAAAATGTAAAAATTATCTTATCGAAGGATGAATTTTGAGAATTTAAGTTTTCGTGTCCACTAAAATTAAAAGTGATGTTTTTTTTTTAATTTTTTATTATATTATTTTATTAATCAAAGTTGCCAATTTTTAAATATATTCTAATCAAAAGGAAATAAAGATTTTTACAAATTGAACTCAAAGGAAGGATTTTTTCTTTCTAAATAAATTTCTTAAAATGGAAAAATATGAACTGTCCATTTAAAGCAACTGTTTTCTTTGCACGCAATTTTTTTTCAGTTTTAGCACGAATATAAAAAAGATGAAATATATTGAAATAGTTATTTAAAGAAATAATTGACTAACAATTAATATTTTTACACCTAGAAAGCATAATAGACTTTCTATAACACACATAAATTTAATTGCTCAATTTTATATTTATATCATTTCGTGTATCAGCGCAATTAAAACGGTAGTAATACAATTTTATATATAAATTTCTTTGGAATTTTATAGAAGATCGAACGAAGTAATTATAAGTTTTGTGGCTAGAAAATAAAGACACTTTTAAGCACTATTAATTATTAAAAGAAATATGTTTTGAATATTTTGATAAATTTCCCTACAATGATTTATCTTTTCTTATTATTAATTAAAAAAACTAAAAAATACTAATAAGAAAACAACTTTCAAAAGATTTTATAAGTGCAATAGAAGCAGCAAAAAAAAAATTAATAAAAAATTATCTGATCAAATGCATTTAACATAAAAATTCAACTAAAAGACTTAGCAAGTACAATACCCATAAACTTTTATCAAGCCACGCTATAAGATAATCCCCTTTTCTAAGGGATGAAAAAAAAAACGTTCAGGTAGAATATTTTTGTCAGCAATTTTTTCATCGCTACACTTTCTTAATACGACGTTACCCCCGAATATATTCCAAGATTATTTTTTGTCCCACATTGGATGTATTTTTGTATTTCTTTTTTTTTTAATAAGTCTAAAGATACATCCGGCAACAAATTGGGGATATGGAATGTGTTTTCTTTAGGAAATGAGACGTGCTTTGTACTATGCAGTTAGTCGCTGATATGCCTGACGAAATGCAAATGCAGGGAAACTGTCCCGTACTGTCATTAATAATAACAAAGAGGGTGGCTGGAGGAGAGACTGAAAACGATTTCATATATTGCTCTTTAAAAAAAAAATAATAATAAAAATGTTTCCTGTAGTCCATCAGGAAAACCAAGACAGACCATAAATATTGGTATGCAGTTTATACAAAAAAAAAGGAGTTCGGTGACATTATAAGCGCATTTAGAAAAGAAAACATATAAATGCACTCGGTAATTTGTATCCGAGCGCATATAGTAGAAAAGTAGAAATCTCTAAAAGCGTTTTCCATTAATTTTCTAATCTTTTTTTTTTTTTTTGCACCGACCTCAGTTGCTATTTCTGAGGACAATAAATAGTTTTGTGTTGTGTCTCGGACATACAGGGTGTTTTACAAGGAAAAATTTCCACTTCATCTCTAAATTGGAAACTGCTCAATGTTTACTATTAAGATGCTCAACTTCAAGTTAATGATTAATATGATTTATTATTTAAAATATTTTAAAATTAAATGATAAATCATTATAAAGATCTTTTAGTTTCAAATAAAACTGTCTAAAATTTTCTTGCAAAATCTTGATTTCTTAGTTTTCGAGACATTACATTTTTATAGACAAATATCAAGAATCATTTGAAATTAGTTGAAAGTGCAGTTAAAACTTATCTGGTAAATAAGGGGAGATTTGGTGATTTGTAATAATTATTTTTGCAGATTTTTTATCATTGAAACTTCTAATTTTAAAACAATTGTGATGATTTTTAGTTTTTATTTATTAATTAAATAGATAAACGTTATTGACAACGCTACAAAAAAGGGTTGAAGACGGTTAAAAAGTTAACTTTAAATAAAGTTACCAAAATATAAAAAAAGATTGCCAAATTTAACAATTTATGCAGAACTGCATATTTTTGTTGAAACCCATTGAATATAGTTTTTAATTCACAATAAAAAAAGAATAAATTTTCAAATACGCTGCGAGAGAAGAGCAGAGAACAGAGACAACTAGAGCGAGCAGTCATTGGAAGGAATTTTTCTTTGTTAAGTGCTAAATAGATTGGTCAGAGTGGATTTTTCATTTGCATGCGTGAATAAATGTATTTACTCGGGAGGGAAAACTGTGAGGAATGCAAGGCCGCATAGTTGTGTGATAAATAAACAAAACGACGATGTTCATTGCGATTTGATATGAGCCTAGTATTAAGTAGCTGTTTGTTTCGTAATATCATTTATGGACGGGTCTCTGTTCTGTAATTACCATTTATAAACAACATTTAATATATTTACTTGTCGATTTCTGCTTTTTTCAGTTTGCTTTTAAAAATTTGCTTCACGGATTACATAAAGTAGTGTTTGTCGGTGATTTTTTTTTGGTTTCGTCTTAAAAAAAAATCATTTTAGGCGAACATCTATTATTATTTATCAGAAATCTGTTTTTAAATTGTTTGGATAGAATGTACATTTAAATAATTGCTTATTATTATCTATAATTGTTACACAACTTGACAAAATAGGAGGTTACCTAACAATTTATAATAATTATTATTAGAAGGGATTGCCTGTGAGTATGTTGGAAAACGCAAATTACAATTGGTTTTTAATTGGTTGCATTGTCTTTTTTCTTTTAAGTGTTTCTTAAAAATTGTAGCTAAAATTTTAACTTTTTTTTTCAGTTTTTTAATGGCTTTTAGTATTTATTACATGCAAAATTAATTAGTATTCATTAATAACCATAATTTTTAGTAGATTCTCAATTAATAATAATTACTAATAATTATTTGCATCATAAGTACTAATTTCAGAAGAAGAAAAAATCAATTTACTTTTGAAGTTTTGAATAAAATTAATTTTTATAAATTAGTTAGAGAACAAAAAACTGCATATCATTTTATTCAATGAGATGAGAAACTATACAATTAAAAAAATGAATAAAACAAAAAAAAAAAAACAAACAAAAAATATATATTAAAAAATAATAATTTGCAATATTTTTTTGATGTTATCATAGCAATTAATAAATTCCTCAGAAGCACAGTTTTTATAAAATAAAAATTATCAATTCAACAAAGTAAACCATTCTGTCATAAATTCATTTTATTTCGAAAAAATTAAATTTTCTGAGATAGATAGTAATAATCTGATGAAATCTTCAGAGTGTAAAGCTTTAATTAAAAAGTCAGTTAAAAAAGATAATATAAAAGATAACAAAAAAGTAAAAGTTTCATTAGGTAAATTAGTTGAAAATAATAAAAATAAAATGAAGTTTAAACGATTTTTTGTCACTTTAATTAAAATATTATTGAATACTTATTAGGTCACATAATTAACAAACCAAAAAAAAAATAAAAAAAGGAAGGAAGACGGTACTACACTTATGATTAATCTGAACATTTTAAAATTTGTTACTTAAAAAAAATTACCTCTAAGCAAAAATTAAAAGGCCATAAAAATTAAAAAAAAATATATTATTATAAGATGAAACATTCCTTTCATTATTTTTTTTTTTTTTCTAAAAGTTTAATTATTTTCTTTTTTACCACTTGCAATTTCCCGACATTCTGCTTTACTTATTCACGTTTTTATTTCTTTGGAAAGGAGAATATTAAAGAAACAAGAAAACTTTCATAAATTCTCGAGACTCGGAAAAATAAAACAATAATTACACCGGACCAGTAACATTTTCATAAATACAACATCGATAATTTTGCCACGAAACAAAAAAAAAAAACAAACAAACAAAAAGAAGAAGAAGAAGAAAAAAAGCAACCGAAAGCAAAATGCAATTTTATGCAAGTGCACAATCGGCCGATCGTTTGTCCTTAAACGGATTGTTGTTTGCGGTCCGCGCGGCATTATTATTCCTTCGTAACACTCGGCAGCCGCCGATAAAAATAATAATAACCGATCCGGCCAGCAATTTAAATAGTTAACAATTAATTAATGCAAGCACCAACATAAATAATCCGCTCTCAGTGTACGTACGTTTTAAATGGCGATCGGCGCAAAATAACAAATTGATGCTACTTTTCCATCTACTCGTATACTCCTCGACTGGACTCGACCTTAATGCATAATTCAGTGCACATTTCGTTGTCAATTAAGTATGTACATAGAGTCATGGCAAAACAACGCAAGCTGCACATCTTCCGAACAGAAATATTAGCACGTAATCTATTCGCTTTTCACCTTTACAAAAGCATATTTAGATAGGATACTACATTTAAAAAGAAGCACACATCGAGTACGATGTAAGTACGTGATAGTATTTACCATTCGACAATTACAACGCATTTGCATATACTATAAGTATAGCGGCATTCGGAATCGCCTGATTTCCTATTCTAAAAATATCAAGCGAAAAGTTCTGCAAAAAAAAGTTGCAGGACGAGAGAAATGTTTCTTTGTCCCGTCACAACATCGAATCTATAAATTATAAGAAAAGCAAACAAGTAACGGTTCTGTTTGTACTGTAATAGTAGTAGTAGCAGTGATGGTTTGTATGTGGAATGTATGTACAAAGTAAGTAACGTTTTGCAGAACTCTCAGCAGACAAGTGGAAGATCTGATTTAGAAAGAAAGTAACTCGGTGTTATTAAACAGTGAGCAACTAAAGCTGCGCTATGACCTTAATTGTAAATAAATACTCTAGTGTCTTTCTAAAATCACCAATTGGCTTTTTTTTCATTCTTTCTTGCTAATTTACGACCGTCACGGCGGGAAGGAAGTTACAAATTTTCAATCTCTAGTTTATTACAAATGTTACGATTAGCATTAATTGCTTTTATGGCTGTTGGTCATTATTAGGCATCTATTAAATGTTTGTTAATTAGATTTCAATTTACGAGTTGTATTCTAGGAAATCATTCTTTGTAGAAGTTATTGCTAATTACTATATGAAATCAGACGCATGACTAAGTTGTATTAATGTTTTAAATATACTGTTAATAAATTATTTCCAATATAAAATAAAATCATTTGATTTTCTGCTCTCTTTTCATTAGTTATTTAGTTATTAGTACAGAAAGCAAATTCGTGGAGATTTTTTTTTAAATTAATTTTTAAAAGTTTTTTGTAATTAATTTTGAAAAAAGAAATCTTAAAATTATAATACTAATTCACTAAATGAATTGACAGTTAAAATAAAAGTATTATTTCACTATTATTAAAATATTAAAATGAAAAAAAAAATTATTAAAAAATCACAAGTGAAGGCGCCGGGCCACTACTATATTTTCGGCATTCGATTATAAAAATTTGGCAATGTAAACAAAACCACTTAATTTACTAATTAATTAATTAATTATTTTTTGTTACTTTTTATGTTTTCCTTGTTTTCCGGAAAAACAAAATTTTTAGGATATTTTAAGTGAAATAAATGCCCAGTATTTTTTATTATTAAAGTGGGGAAAACATTGTAAGAATTTCAGATTAGAGATTTTTTAACTTTTTAAACTTATTTTATTATTTTTTATATTACATTATTTTTTATTATTATATTTTATAATATAGGAATAGTCATCGTAACAGCCATAGAAAATTTGAAGAAGAAAAAAACGTTTGGAAGTCAAAAAATCCTTTAAAACATCACAAAACAAACGGATTTTCATCGGTTATAAGTTTTAACTTATTTTACTATTTTTTGCTAGTCCAAGAAAAAAAAATAGAGAAATTACCGGGACATAGCAAGATCCGTGAAAAATCTAAAATTCTGTAGAGATTTTCAAGTAGAAGTCATTGAACTTTGAATAAAAAGTTTACCAATACTATTTTTTTTTTTATTTAAAATAACAAAATTATTTGTTTCCTTAAAAATAACTGCCATATTCAACTTTCTAAACTAAGGAACGGTTTCCTCGAGAATCATAATTACCTAAATTCGAAAATAATTATTGTACAGCATATTGATATTCGTACAGCATTAATAGTACATTCTGGAAGAGCAAACAAATTAAGTAACGCTTAAACAAATTTATCTATGCGACCACAACTTAAGTATCTAATTTTAGAAACGACATTTACATTAACCGATAAAGTTTATCGTCTCTGTATACCCGATACAATGCGTTTAGCGTTTCCCATTCGATGAAGATTTCGAAAGTGCACCAGTAAAGATACATACAGATATACGCAGTATGTACAAAGGAGGCGAAGAAGAAGAGGAAGAACAAGAAGAAGAAGAAGAAGTCCAAGAAGAGGAAGAGTACGGAAACGCAAACAAGCATTTCTAATTTCTATGTGCCCATTCACAAACAACACTCAATTTAAGCCGATAAGAGACGTTCATTAGGAGCCTCAAATTGCACTAATTATTATCCAGTAGCCAACAAATGAGCGTCTTAATGAGACAACGCACCAACTAAACAATTTAGTCGCCTCCGTCTCAGCCATAATTGATTAATTATTATTAAATTATAATGGTCTGCACTTGGAATATCTAATTGTACATGTGTTGTGCATTTATCATCATGCGAGAAGAATGGCCGCACTTGCGTTCCCATAATTAACACCAATAAAACAACTGAGAATCGTTCTTTTTCTTCTTTCTGTATCGGTCGCAACGCGTATTTTGTTGTTCTTTCTGTGGATTATTTGTTTGGAAAATCTGTTGTTTTCGGGAATTAATTTCCTACTATCAAATAAAGTACCTAATAGCTATTGCGTTATGTAAGAAGGAATTAAATGTACAGTGTGTTCTAAATTCTAAAAAATTCTAAAATAAGACTTGTATATCAGCCATTGGTAATTGTTTTACTGAATCAACCAGAGGTATTTAATTTTCATTTAATTACTTTAATTAATCTCAGAATTTGAAATAAATGGTATGAAGATAAATTTTTCCATCTTTGATGTGGTTTTCAGACAATCAAAAGTTGATTCTTTTTTTCTTGTAAATATTGAGAATTAAATCACTGCGAAATGATTTTAGCTACTGCGCAAGCTCGTTAGTTATAGTATAATTGAAGAACTACTTTTTAAATACTAATTGTTTGAATTATCCAATAGATTTTTTTTAAATGTCCTTTCAATTGAATTTCAAATTTGATTTCCAAAATGAGAATCATTACGATAATTATGTGACTCACATTGAATACTAAAATATATAAATTAATCTGTATTAAGTTTTAAGAAGATATCAACATCCTGATTTCCTCGTAAATTTCTATATATAAAAATTACTACTAAACAAAACTGAAAAAGATTAGATAGACATTACAATAACAACAATTATATCCTTCGCATACAGACAATAAACACCATCAAGACTTAAAATAGATTGAATACAGAATTGATATCTGATTTTTACGTACTTTTTTTTATGACAAAAAGAAATGAAATCTGTGGCTTTAAGTTTAAATCACATAACTAATGAAAAACACTTCGATAGTTTGAAAATTTTCTGGCTTTACCAAAGTTGTAAGTTTTGGGATTCAAATCACGATAAGCAGACAACTCCTTAGAACTTTGACCTAAGCCAAGTTTCATCCTAAATAAACCAGCCAATTTTCCAGAGTCTAGATGTCTAGAACCTAGACTGACAGTTTTAAAGTTAATTTTACTAAAAAAAAGAATTCTAATCCCTATCTACCAACAGCACAATACTTTGAAACTATTCCAAGATGACTCTTGAATCAGTAGTCTTGATTAAAAGTGAACGCACTGTATACCCATTTTATTTTTTTTTATTTTTATTTTTTTTTTTTTTTTGATGCACGTATAAGCCCATTATGAATAGCGTGTTAAGAGAGGTTTTAATGAAACCACAATGAGAATGTCCAACATTCCCACACTTAAGCTGTTGAATGGGCAAGGTCGCCGGTATACTATTTTTAATAACGCATAACGCATCACGGGATGAAGAGTTACACCAATACGTCTGGCTTATTCGGTCTGGCTGTGCCGGACGCACGAAACTAACGACCAACGGATTGATAATGCAATGCGTGCGGCAGGGAAATCAATGGATGACAAATATGGACGTAACACAGTCTGGACAGGTTTTGCTTTCCTACTTCGGCCACTGTATTTCTAGTGCAACTTGTTGTATTTTTATCTTTCACGTTGTATATATATTGTGCCAAGTGCAATTAATCAAGTTCGTAACATTAGCGATTAAATTAGCACAAAGGAAGCAATTTGTTTGAGGATGCGTTTTTATGGGCAAGTCGTAATTTCGTTTAATTACATTATTTGGTTAATCACAACCACACGGAGACTTAATGGAAAGATGTAAATTACTTGACTCGCCTATGCGGTCAACTTATTAACTTATTGGTTAGGATAGGTTAGAGCTTTAACTTCACAAGTAACATTGGAATTTGACATATGATAAAAATGTAAAATAGATCTTCTTTAACTTTTAATTTTTGAACTTCAAAATCTATATTGGCTGTCCTTATGCACAGGGTCTATTAATCTAACCTCACTTTTAAAAGATTGTGAGGAACCAAACCTAACCTAACTAATAAAAATGACTGTATTCTTTTTAACCTGTATAACCTGTATATTATCAACATAGTGAATTTAGACATTTAAAACTGTTTTTACTATTATTTCTACATTAAATTGCCAACTTTTTTAAATATACACAAAAATAAATAAAACTAAAATTTATTAAAATTGAAGCAATAAAAATTCATTTGCAAAAATGAAAACTACAACAAACATCAATCATGTTCATTGCTTTAATTACAAAAGACATAAAACATTATGAAGACATTCAATTCAACAATAATGAAAAATTATCTATACACAAGTCGACCAATGAGAAAGCGAAACAGGACTAAAAATTAAAGAAAAAAAAAAAAAAGGAAAAACCGTGGTGTTGATGATGGGAACATGCTCAGTAACTGTTGTTCCAACCCAGTTATTTAGTTCTATGCCTTCCACATTTATATTACATTGTTAATTAATTTCATTAATTAAAAATTAATCCTTCTGTTAATTTACAGCAGACAGGTGCGATAAATCTGCACAGCTGAGGCTCTTTTCTGTTCCACTGAACTCGAAAGGCAAACTTAATGAATGATTGGCCATTTTTATTTTTATTTTTATTTTTTTGTTACAATAAAATACAACCTAGCAAACAATGAAGACACTCCTAAGGCGTGGCAAGTGGCATGCATAAAGAGTCGACGCTTACACTATTTATTAAGGTTTCTTTTTCTTTTCTTTCTTATTATTCTTCTTCTTCTTGTCATATGTCAAATAAAAAAAAAAAAAAAACAAATAAAAGTTTATTTAAATTGATTAAAAAGAGATTATAATTCATATGATAATACTTATTGGAAGCGATGCTTAAAAAATTAATTGCAGATAATGATCGGCGGCTGTAAAATTGCAATTGGCAACTATCGCATATAAATAATAACAATAATAAATGTTTGCAATGAGCAAGTGGATAAACGATGCTGTGCTATGCTGTGCTGGACACGACAAGATCTCAAAAGAGGTATCCGCTATCTATATAGTATTTTCAATTAAATGACGATTACATGGGCGATTTTATGATATTTTCTAAAGCCATGCATTGCTTATTTTATTATCTTAGGTGGAAAACTGATGATTTTAATTGCGTGTTTCTTATTTATTCATTTTTTTTTTTCATTAATGGGGAACATGGAATATTCTGCGATAAATTTTCTATTGTGCCTTTAGAAATTTATGTTTATTTTTGCTTAGAAAGTATTTTTTATTTTCTGTAAGGATCACAAAGTTGTTTTTTTTTTTTATAAAACAAAAACAGCTCATTTATTTAAAGATTTTTCTTTGGTTTTTAATTGAAAAATTTCAAATAAAACTGTAGTTTAACCGCATAAGATAAAATTTCTTTATTCTAATTTGCTGCACTTCCAGTTTAAACATAAAAAATCAATATTTTTGATTTTTATCTTCAATATTACTTCTTTCTTTTTGCATTTTTTCGACTGTACTGTTAATTCTTAGTTAATATGCATTTCATTGGTTTTTTTTTGTTTTTGTTTTGTTCTTAATTAATTTGCATTTAATTATTTATTATTTTAATGAAATGAAAAATAAACAAAGCTTGAAAATCAAAAATTCTTTTTTTTTCAAAACGCTTTTAATTATTAAAGTTAAAATATAAGTCATTAATTTCAAAATAATAAAAATTATAATAAAAACTAAAAAGAAATGTATCCAATTATTAATTTTTATATATCCTGTGAAGAATTTTTGAAATTTAACCAATTTTATAATGCAAATTTTAAGAGCAACCCACTTTTCCACTATACAATATGCAATTAAACTTACAGTTTTTACGTTCTTAAGCTTTGAAAATCTTTGACAATCAAGTTTTACATATAGTACAATTCGTCGTAAAATAAGCTTTCCAAAATATATTTTATTTACATTTATATAACGGCGTTAATGAATTGTGTGAACCCTGTTTTTATTATCCACTAAATATACCTTCAAAACAAACAAAAACTTAACAGTTTTATATTATTTTGTGTTTAGTCGAAAATTACACTTTATTAAACTTTAAATTTTACAACGAAACACTGTATATTTAACATTGTGATATTTAATTATTGAAATACTATAATTTGAACATCGATTGTGAAGAAGTTTAATTGTTTATAAACTGATTTTTAAGTTCTAACCTTTGCAAGCAAAATTGGTAGAGCCCCGCTATATTGGGAAAATAAAATTTAATCAATTTTTAAATGAACAAAAAATACATTAAAAAAGGCAATTTTAATTAGTTATAATTATTTATCATAGACATTTTAGTTTATTTAAAGTTCATCGTCATAATGACTTTTTACGAAATAATTTAAATATTTTTTTTTGTATTATTTTTATTATACATAATATCCATTCGAAATACCAACAATTAAATTGCATTGTTTCCAATAAACAAATGAAAGAAAAAACAATTGCATTTTATTTCTCCCTAACCAAAACAATAAATCCGAGTAATCATTGTTAACATTTCATTTGTTTCAACAGGACAATAAATTAATTGTAATACCTAAATCATTAAAAGTCGAAAATCAAAAACATAGTTAAAAAAATGCAACTCTTCAAAATACCCAACAATGAAAACGTTGTAAACTTGAAACTGAACACGAAAGCAAAACAAAACAAAAACCGGAAAATAACAACAACAGCAAGTCCCGAAAGGCTGTAAAAGTTAATTAGAAACAGCTACATCAACAATACACATCGCAGAGAGAGAGAGAGAAAGAAAAAAGTGCTGGGGCACGTATGAAAATCCCACGAAATGAATGCGGAATTGCGCTACGATGCATCTCGCCATTTTCATCATCAGCAACAGCATCATCATTATTATTATTATTATTATCATAGTCATCAACATTGCCACTGCCTGTTTGTTTATTTATACAAAGGGACCCACTAGGGGCCGAACGAGTAACAAGGTCGTCACTGTTAGTGGTCACTTGGTGAGAGGGCACAACACAAGCTCAACACGTAGAGAGGTAACATGAAATGCCCATCTAGTTCTAGAAGGCAGAAGGTTACTGGCAATCAGGACTGGATGGACACCAGAAGAAGAAAGAAGAAGAAGAAGAAGAAGAAGAGCAAGAGACTACTAACAGAGAAAACGGAGAAAAACAAGAACAGGTAAATCGAGGTTTAGTGCAGGTGCGTCAGGTTCACATCTCTCGCTACTTTTATTCTAAATATTTCTCCGTTTAATGCATCAAGTGCATTTCTTACGTTGCCGCTGCAACTGCAACTGCTAAATATACAATGGAAACTTGAGCGGTTTACTTTGCATATAATGTCGAAAGAAAATATTTGAACAGATCCGTAACACTTTTCTTATCAATGATTAATGGTTTTTCTTGCAAAAGAGTGATTCATTTTAGAATTGAAGGCGCATTTAATGATTCACAGCAGATATTTTTGGTTTTGTTTAATTTATTTCTGTCTATTGGATTAAGATTCTCGCGTGCAATTTTAATTTATTTCTAAAATTACGAACTCTTTTTTTTTTGCAATTAATTAATTAAATGATTAAGATCAAGGTCACAGGTTTGTGTGTGTGAGTATTTGTATTTCGAATTTTAACTGTTTTTTAATTAGATATTTTTAATGGTTTGCTGTTTTGTTGAGCTGGAAAACATTTTTTCAAGTTATTGTTAAAGTTACAAGTACAAATCACTTGTTAAATTGTTCTTTTGATGGTTTGATTTAACTGAAATCAATTGTTGCTCTTTGTCCTATAAGTGTAACAGTTACTTTTAAGGAGTCTTTTTTGTTTCTTTCTTGGGAATTAAGTTTTATGGTGGAAGAATGCCAAGAAAATAATTTACTATTTAAACAGTAATTTAAATTAGACAAGTTAAAAGTGTATTTTAAATTAATTTAGCCTTTGAGTCATCAATTCCCTTTCACTTTTTTTAATTCATAAAAAAATGTTATAATTATTTGAATTAATTTAATTTTTTTTTTTTAGATTTTTATGGAATTTAAGAAGAAGGAATTAAAATTTAATTATTTAATTCAAAATCGAAAATAAAAATTGAGATTATAAAAAAAACTATTTTAAACAGTATGCAAAAAAACTATCGATAATTTTTTTGTGTGTTAATTTGAAGCAAAAATAATTGGGTAGTAGGAAATTAACACTATGTCAAAATCATTTTGTATAGTTCAAAAATTATTACTAATTTGATAACTAAGAATTAATACCGACGTCTAAGGGAACTTAAATGAATTTAATGAATTCATATGATTTGATATGGTTGGAAAACTATTGTCTGTTTTAACAAAAATAAAAAAAATATTTCAAATAAATATTTTCTTTATTTAGAAATGGAATCATTAATTACTATTGTTTTTTTTTAACTATTTAAAAAAAATTCATCTTATAATAAAAAAATAACCAACAAAGAATTAAAATTAAAACTTGTAAATTTGTTAAATAAATAGTAAATAGTAAAAACCTCTTTTAAAACATTTAATAAAAACAATATCTTCTTAGGATTTTTCTTAGATGATGTTTTGATGCCAGGTCAAGAGAGGTTAAATGCGGTATCCAAATAAAGTATTGGATAACTTATTGAAATTAAACATTTTCATAGTCTGTTAATAAATATTTACAATATATTTATTAATTTAAAAAATATTCTCAAAATAAATGTTTCCCAAATAAAGATTAAAATAATCACTCAAAAATATTTTTGTTTATAACTCAGTTTTCATTATCAAAAAACATAATTATTTTTTTCTTTTGCTTAAGCAATAGAAGAAATGATTAAAACGGTACTGTCGCACGCACCATAATTAGCAACGACAACTCAAAAATTTAGAGCAACAATTAAAAAAATATTAATCTCCCAAAAGGACAGAATAATAATTTTAACCATTACTATAATATTAAACATCGTATACAGCTACATTAAACAATTTTATGACAAGTGAGTGGAAAATAAACTTATAAACTAATAAACTGTCTTGAGGAAAGAGAAGTGCCTAAGAATAAGTAGTAGTTTATTTGTTAATAAAAAGCGGTCGCTTTTAGAATCGCTCAGATCTCTTATACCACATAGTCGTTCGGTTCAACCTCAATGCTAATTATCATTAGCGGTCTTATCTGCTCCGTATTACTGTTAATTAGCGGCCCGAGTTAATTGTTTAAATAATTCTTATTGCACGCTCACAGATATTGAGCCGAACAAGAAGAATTATTACAAAATCGTGTTTCCTTTCTACATTCTATATCTATGTGTAGGTACAAATGTATATACCGAGTATACCATTTACCATCTACCATGCAGCAATAATATCTCATTTTAAAGGAATATAAGGATTGTTAATACCAAGTACGTGTATAATATAGGTGCACATTAGTCGGATGAGATGACCTTGCGTGCTTCGGAGGAAGACGCGTGGGACAAGAAGCCGGCTTTTAAAAACTGGTGATTCTTTTTGTGTGTGCGTTCGATGTTCGGATCTGTAAGCATGCGTGTGCATGTGTGTGTGTGTGTGTGTGCAGCAGGTCGGGCATGCATTCCGAGCACCCTGATGCTTCACTACAAAGTGGTTTAATTAATATTAAACGACTCTAGAATGTTACCGCAGTATTCTCTTCTTCCAACGAGTGCCTATCTGCTTATCTTTTAGTGTAATCTTATAGTTAACGTTTATGTTTCAATACATATTTTCTTAGGTGTCTCTTCTTTGCGCGATTTTCCGGAAAATATTTTCCGCGCGGAATTTCGCTTTAAACTCTTAAGAGAACAAGTGTTTAGAAAATGTATTTTTTATACTCTATCTTGATTTTATAGTATTTAGTTTTAATTTTATTGGTAATTATTATTGTTGATATAAATGGTAACCAATAACTTATAAACAATTTCAATAAGTGTTTCGCTGTTAGAAAGTTGCAAACTTTAAAAAACGTTTTATGGATGCATTTTGAGGTCTCCTTTAATGTCACAGTCGTAGCCATTGTTTGTTTGCTATATATATAATTAGAAAGAAAGTACTCATCAATTGAAATTGAAATTTGAAAACAATTTAACTTTTGAAAGTAAAAAAGTTGAAATATTTTCGAATGTTTGTTGTCGTTCAAATGTTGCATTTATTAGAAAATATTTCACGATTAATTTTCTAATATAAATAATTCTTTTTTTTTTAAGTATATTTTTTAAGCAGTATTGATTTTGTCATTGAAATACGAGTATATTACAGAATTAGCTGTAGTTAAAAAAACTGCTAGTTTATTTCAAATTATTCCAGTCTGGTAAGTTCAATGGATTACTATTGGCTTCAGATAAGTGGAAAAGGGTTGCTGCCTAA